>CABHPQ010149428.1:0-20287 GCA_902168405.1 Peromyscus aztecus | reverse complement strand
CACAGCCGCTCAGACCCAACCAAGTAAACACAGAGACTTATATTGCTTACAAACTGTATGGCCGTGGCAGGCTTCTTGCTAACTGTCCTTATATCTTATATCAATCCATTTCTATAAATCTATACCTTGCCACATGGCTCGTGGCTTACTGGCATCTTCACATGCTGCTTGTCATGGCGGCGGCTGGCAGTGTCTCCTTCCACCGCCTTCCACTTCCCAGAATTCTCCTCTCTCCTGTCCCGCCTATACTTCCTGCCTGGCCACTGGCCAATCAGTGTTTTATTTATACAGAACGATATCCACAGCACCCACATTTATAAAAAAAGACTGCAAAGCAACCACAAGTAACAGAATAATTAAGAAAAATGGAATTTCATAAAGGTTTAATTTCCTCAAGTAATATGGAGTACAGAGGTAAAGTGGCCCAAGGCTAGTAGAGTATCTCAAAAAGTCTTCAAAGATCTTTCACTTAGGCTCTGCAATTGTTTGGAACAAGTCTTTAACCTCATGCATGCACATATATGTGTGTGTGTGTGTGTGTGTGTGTGTGCATGTGTATACACACATATGTATTTATGTATGTATATGTATATTTTTTGAGAGAGGTTTTTTTTTTTGTTGTTGTTGTTGTTTTTTGAGACAGGGTTTCTCTGTATAGCTTTGCACCTTTCCTGGAACTCGCTTTGTAGCCCAGCTGGCCTCAAACTCACAGAGATCCACCTGCCTCTGCCTCCCGAGTGCTGGGATTAAAGGCGTGCACCACCACCGCCCGGCGAGAAATTTTTGAGTAATAATACTTTTAATAAAATTAACTTCTCAATAGCACATTTAATACATTAACCTGCCACGGACTGGCCCACCGGGGGTACCATGACCATAGGAGAACCAGGGCTTGGGTAGTCAGGAAGGCAAAGATTCAGCGAATAATAGACAGACAACACACTCAGAAGTGGTTTTAATCTGCTGCAATTTTACTTCTGCAAATCAGTAGTTTATATACAGAAAAGAAAACTATCAAGTCATACAAGGAGCAACAAGAGCTTGGCAATAATTCAATTACATCATCTTTAAAAAACAGCAAGCACACAATTATTAATCGGCGCTAGACATATCCCTTCACCCACAAGAACTTTATGACCCAAAGAGCAGTCTGTGGTTTCTAAACTTAGTACAGTCCCTAGACTTGTGTAGACTTCTTGCGGTTGCAGCTGTGTTCTTTATCTTATCTCTACTTTTCTGGTTCTCATGGCCCACTTAGCCAATTTGGATGCTGCAGACCGTCTCTAAGTCTTTCTTCAGTTCTCCACCACATATCTCTTCTAATATAAAACCTTTTTACCTGCTGGAATATGGACTCTTGTACTTTTACGCCTGTAAGGGGAAGGGGTTCTGCTCTAGTCCTTAAATTTCTCATGCTGAACTTCCTCAACAGAGGGGCCCACCATCTGCCTCCTATGAGATAACGTTTTCTACCATAAATCACTTTAGTTGGGATTCCCAAAGGACTCCTAGTGGGTGAGTGTTCATTCCCTAGAAGTGCCTGAACTTCATACTTTCTTTATCTAGTGGCTCGGGGTTTTTAAGAAATAGCTCATTCTGCTCTATCTGATTAAGATCCATGTCCAGCTTCCCCTTTCCTCCATAGTTCACAACCCAAGCATTCATTAATTTTGGCTGTGCTTCATAGATTAATTAGAACATTATCAGAAAAGCTGCTATATAGAACCCATAGCCCAGGGAGCTCATGATCCATGAAGCACATCTTCTTTGAAAAGGAAGCATAACGCGGGCACTCTGCCAGGGACCTCCAGGGAGCTTAGTCCATTGGGACACGTATCTCCCGTCCGCTATTATTGACATAATTGTTCATGTCACACGGACAACACTGGAGTTGGTGTGGCATTAACCCTCCCCCTTCTTGGTTTCTCTGCATTGTGTGCAACATCACTTTGACTTGATTATTCATGGGTCGATTTTAATTTCCCACCTTTATTTTGCATTTGAAAATATTCCTTGGTGATTTGTCACTAGATGCCTCAAATTAAGTCTGGCCAGATCCTACTCCACTTCCTATAGTGGAGAGACCATCTTCCCTGCCCCAGGCCTGTCTCCACCCACCCACCTGACCTCTCAAGCACTCACCCTCAGGTAGGCAAGGGGAAGTTCTACCTTGCCCAGATGCTACCAGAGATATACTTCTCATCTTTATCTTTAAACTACAGACTACACATGATTTGGAAAGGAGACTGTACTACACAATGACCAAAGGAATCATCCTTCTGTAGTCTGGTCACTCAGAAACATACTGATCAGCTCTGGTTGTCATTGCCTGTCACCTCACACTTTCACCCACCTATTCACCATAATCCACTTTCCCTTCCACAAACACGCAGAGTCCCCTTTTCACACAGTGATATGTGACATCTCTGAGGCCTGGTCAAAAGACTGATGCTCTGTGCCGCATTATTGTTTGACTGACATTACTCATTTCATACACTTCACTGTCCCCTGATCGCCACATCTCATTTGTTGCTAGAGAAAATACCATGACTGGGTTTTTTCCTTCTGCCGGTCTCATGAGAGTCCTGAACTACTTGCCCAAGTAACTGACCACAATTCAGAGATCATTCAAGAACCAAACTGATGAAAACCTGTAACACAGGTCTTTGAAACAGGGCTTCGGGTGTTCTTACCTGCTGTGGAATAATCCTCTGTACACTATGAAGATGCATTGCTCTCATTGTCAATAAACAGCTGAATGGTTGATAGCTAGGCAGGATTTGGGGGCAGAAAGACCACCGGGAAGAAGAAGGGCAGGAGTCAGGAATTCAAATGAGTCGAGAGCCAGGCACAAAAGAAGTAACATGGCAAGTTCATAGATGAGCTAAACGAGCCTTGGGCAACACATAGATGAATAGAAATGGGTTACTAAGAGCTAGCTAAAAACAAGTCTAAGCTATCAGCCAAGCATTTATAATTAATAATAAATCTCTGTGTGGTTATTTGGGAACTCGCTGGTGGTACAGAAAAGTCCACCTATACTTACTATTTAGTCTTTAGACTTTTTCTGACAATGCAGCCTAACCTTGTGCTCCGAACTTAGCCTTACTTTATGATCATGCTGAGAGAGAGAGAGAGAGAGAGAGAGAGAGAGAGAGAGAGAGAGAGAGAGAGAGAGATTTCCTTTGTAAAGAAAATGAAAACTTTCTCAGGAAATTTTAAGTTAGTCTTCCTCTTACATCACCTAGGAAAATGAGCATGTTTTAGACACACTGTCCCCTCAACAGAGTACATACTACATTAGCAAGGACTAAGCAGATCACGTTTACTGCACAGGGTACCAGCAATGCACACCAAAACCACATGCTGCATTTGTGGTGAGACCTTAACACAAGCTTAAAGAACAAGCACCTGTGAGCTAGGGGTTAAGACAGTTTCTCAGAGGTGTTGAGAGTCTGGCTAAGAACAGATGGAGGAAACTGAATTTGAAAAAATGATAAAAGGAAGAACAACAAAATCAAGACAGGAAAATGCAGTAAGGTTTAAAAAAGAATTAAGAATGTGCAGTAGTTTAGACCTGGCCATGTGTGAAAGGTGGATTCAAGGCAGGACTAGGGGAGGGGTAGAACCTTTAGTAGGTGGGGCCTGATGGAAGGAACTGAGATGACTGGGGATGCGCCCTCCAAGGCACTGTGGGCCCACGCCTTTTCTCCTGTTTGCTCCCTTGCTCATGATGCACTTCTGCCATGATACATGTGGGATTATACACTATTTGTTGTTTTATAGCTGGCTTACTTCACTCAGCGTTTCTTCAGGGTTCATCCACATTGTACTGTGTATTAGAATTTATTCCTTTCTACAATGAATAATACTCCATTTCCACATTCCCTTGGCAGATGTTTGGGTGGCTGCCACCTTTACTAAATATAAATAGGTAATTCTGCTCTGACCACGGGTACAAAAACCTTTCCAATATTATGTTTTCAAATCTTTGGATATAACCAAGAGACGCACTTACTGACTCACATATTTATTTGTTGTAAATGTCTGAGAAACTAGAAAATGGTTTCTATAATGACTGCACCACTGGATGAGTTGTCTTCCTGTCATTGTGAACAAGACCTGACAGAGACAACCTCAGGGAGGAAAGACTCATTTGGGCTCAGTTCTGTGGGTCCAGTCCATCATGGCAGGGAACACTTGTACAGTAGCTCATGCTGTGGTATCAGGAGGTTTGTCACACCATAGCATAACAGGAAACAAAGGGAACAAGGCTAGATTCAAGAGCTCTTACAACTTTCAGAGGCTGGCCCCAGCTGGTTTACTTCCACCAGGTAGGCTCTTCCTCCTAAAGGTTCCAAGGCTTCCTAGGACCCTACCAGCTAAGAACATGTTTCAAACATGAGCCTGCTGGGCACATTTCAGGTCCAAAGCATAACAACTGCTGCATTTTCCCACCAAGAGTGCTTACACTCTCTACTTTCTCCATTTCCCTGCCAACGTGTCATTCTCTAGTGTGAGTTGTGTGTGTGTCGGGGCAGGGAGGACCAAAGCCAGAGCCCATTCTTGCCTCACTGCCCCGACTGCTGGGAATACAGGCATGCAGCCTGCCTTCTGTTAGCTATCCTAGTGAGTCTGAGGTAGCTTCTCATTGCAGGCCCTATTTCTTAACCATATAACTGCAATAACCTCCTAGTTACTGTCATCAGAAAAGCACCCATCTGTCTGTCATCGTGTAACTTCACAGCTAAACCCTTCATTTACTTCCATCTCTTTCCAGTAGGTCTAAACATACAAACGTATCTCTAAAACATAGCCTCTACCCATTTATTGACCAATCTTTGCCCAGGCAAGCTTCTGGTTCAGTAAGACTCCATCGTTGCAAGGGACCAAAGTGCAAAGAGAAAGAGGAGTACATCCGACATCCTCCTCTGGTCTCTGCACACAAACTTGTATATGCACATGTGCACACACACACAAAGAACACATACACACCAGAAATTTTTAAATTTTTCAAGTAAGTTAAAAAATAATGAATGTCTCTAACACAATTGGATATTTATCTTCATACATATTTAAGCTTGGCAGTACATGGGAGGGGGCAGACCTGAAGGAGCTGGATGCAGTCAAGAATAAAAGTGTTGTAAAGAGGCCTGTGCTAACACAGGGCTTTCTTTTTGTGGTTTAAATTAACACTGTAACTCTATATATGTCTTCTAAATTTTGCCATCTCAATAAATGAAAAACCTTTAAACCTAGTCTACATCCATTAACAGATAACATTATTTAAGATGTTTTTATTCATCTTTAAGAACTTCACGTGTTTAGATCACACTCACCCAACAGTTAACGTCCTAATCATATGCTTGCAGCATAAGAAATTCAGCTGCAAAGAACTGGTTCCAATAATGCTAAATGGTAATAATTCACAGGCATAGACTGTACCATGGAAACAAAAACAATATTGTGTCACAGGACTTTCTAATCAAATAACACAGAATAAGGAGATATGCCCCCCCCCAAAAAATCCAGATGAAAAGTACAACAACAACAAGAAACAGTAATGACACCTTAGCATTATAAAACACTTCAATCACTGGACTGACGCAGAGACAGGATGTTAGGAAAAAGAAATAAAAACATAAAAAAGCAAGAGTTTTACAAGTCAACACTGAAAAAGAAATGAATGAAAATAGGCAAAAGACTAAAATAAATCACACCTCCTCCCATACACATGGCATGCACACATAAGGAGAACCTCCATACCATGTCATCAGGGAACTGCAAACAGAAAACAATGAAATACCACTACATGTTCATTAAATTTCTAAGAGACAAACACTCACATCATCTAATCCTTATGCCACTGTACAATGAGAGGACACTCAGCAGACAGAAACGCAATATTTACACTGGAAGGCACTCTGATTTCTTTTAAACAAAACCCTATTCATACAATCCAGAAACGATGATCCTCGGTAATGCCCAAATAAGTTGAACGCACACACTACACAAAAACATGCACACAAAGCTTTAGTAGCAGAGAGTAGCAGATTTATTCATAACTGCAAAACCTGGAAGCAGCCAAGATGCCCAACAGCTCAATGGGTATATCGAGATATATTTAACATGGTAAAATGCATTCAGCAGTTAAGAAGAAAATGAGATGTTATATTAAGCCCCAAAAGACATAATGGAACCTTAAATACTTCTTGTTAAGCACAAGAAGCCACTCTGTGAAGGCTGCACTGTTCATGATTTCAGTCACATGAAAGTTTGAAAATGAAGCCGGGCGTTGGTGGCACACGCCTTTAATCCCAGCACTCGGGAGGCAGAGCCAGGCGGATCTCTGTGAGTTCGAGGCCAGCCTGGGCTACCAAGTGAGCTCCAGGAGAGGCGCAAAGCTACACAGAGAAACCCTGTCTCGAAAAACCAAAAAAAAAAAAAAAGAAAGTTTGAAAATGAAAACTGTAAAGACATAAAAAACAGTCAGCTGACTGAGGCAGGGCTACAAGTGTGAGGGTAGCCTGGGTTACACAAAGATCTGGTCTTAAAAGGAGAAAGATCAGTGGTTTCTGGAAGCTGAAGGCTGGAAAATGAGTAAGAGTTAAAGAGGAGTTTGGGGCAGTGAGGTTACTCTGTAGGACACTGTAATTGTGGACGCATGTCATCATGCAGCTGTCAAAATCTGGAGGGTGGCAGCACACATTTATAATCCCAACACTTGGGAGGCAAAGGCAGAATAATTGTGAGTCAAAAAGCCATCTTCCAGAGCTGGAGAGATGGCTCAGAGGTTAAGAGCACTGACTGCTCTTCCAGAGGTCCTGAGTTCAATTCCCAGCAACCACATGGTGGCTCACAACCATCTGTAATGAGATCTGGCGCCCTCTTCTGGCCTGCAGTCATACATGCTGTATACATAATAAATAAATAAATCTTAAAAAAAAAATTAAAAAAAAAAAGCCATCCTCCAGTGCAAAGCAAGTTTATGGCTAGCTCAAGTTTACATGAGACTGTGTCTCAAAACAAACAAACAAAATCAAAAAAGAAAAACCCAAAAGAACAATAAATACATAAATACATAAATAAATACATAAATAATAAAAGCACAGGCCCTCACTGAATACCCAGACCCATGTAAAACAATGCCAAGCACAGTGGTCATGCTTGCAAACGTAGCACTGGGCAGGTAGAGACAGGGGGATCCCTAGGACTGCCTGGCAAGCCTAATTATTGAGTTCTATTGAGTTCTAGTCAATAAAAACCCTGTCTCAATAGGAAGTGACAGCATTCTTGAGGACACTGAAGGCTGTTCTCCAGTCTCTACACACACACACACACACACATACACACACACACACACACACACACACACAAACAAAAACAAAAAACCCCAACATGCACACACATGCTCATCCATACACATAGGACATGGACACACATGCTCATCCATACACATAGGACATGCACACACACTATTTACACATACACAGAGGAAAAAAACACCAATAAAACACTGAACAGTGAGCCCCTGGACTTAGCAGGCTCTGGCTAACAAGGTATCAAAGCTGGCTTACCAACTGTCATGCACAGACGTACAGTATATAAAATATGTGACGCAAACAACAGGGAATTAGGAGAGTTGAGGAGGGAAGGGACAGACTAGGAGTCCTCTCTACTTTCCCATCAAGTTTTCCACAAACCTAAATCTAAAACTGCCCTCCCAGAATCTACTGATTTTTTTTTCAAAAAGAACTAAAATACTAGAAAATAATATAACAATGTAGGAAAATAAAAGGTGAAGTATTCTAAGGTCACTTTATGGCGTTGTGTTGTTATGTTTGAGGTGTTTGGGAGTGAAACCCAGGGCCTTGTGCAAGCTAGGGAAGCATCTACCGCTGAGCTATGCCCTAGATATCCTCTTTGTGAGGAAGAGATGGTGATTTTCTTTAGACTCTGAGCCTATAATAACGTATTCTTTAAGTTTAAGAGAAAGCACTGAGTGGGAAAAGTATTAGGGAAAACACACCCGTGTCACCAAGCACACCTCTTCAGAACCGCGCAGTGCCTTACCTGAGAGTTAAGAGCCTCCAGCTTGCGTTTCCGGGCATGGAGAGCTTTGCTTGGAAAAGCCCAATAGTAATTGGAAGTTCCAATCCTCTCGCAGTCAACCATGCCATCGTCTACCAGGCTCTGCAGGACTTCTTTCACTGACATGGCAGCTGGGGAGGAATGTCCAAGACTCCATGGTAAGCAGCATCATAGGGAAAATTCAAAAGCAAGTAACCAGAGAAACACTTGCAGAGCATATTACAGTTAAGAGCTAAGAAAGGAAGATAACAGTGTATCAACAGGCATCTATGTGTGCATAAAAAGTGAGGTAACCCAGGCTCTCCAAGGCAAACCTCGCAAGCCCTTCCTTACACGTAGATCTTGTGTGCTTATGTGGGAGCAAGGGTGGGCAGAGGTCATGAAGTTAGAAAGGGGCCCATGAGAGGAGAAGAGGAGACTGGAAGAAAGAAGCTGCCAACAGTACGAGGATATGAGTGACATGGAGGTGGAAAGGCAGACAGTGGGGGTAAACGGTCCTAGCACTTTGAGGGGACAACGAGATGGGGAAGGGAAAAGGAGGCCTAACCAAACTGGAGTACACGTCACAGGCCATAGGGAAACATGTCGCTTTGCATGCTAATTTAACAATAAATAAAAGTGGCCTATAAATAATCATGCTCAATGTATTTCAACTACAACTACACTTTATTTTACTTCATTTTCAGTACTAGGCTTTGGACATCCAGCTAAGCTCTCTGTTGCTAAGCTCCACCCCTCCCTTTTCAATCCACTCTAAACTGAAGACAGACTAAGACAGACAGCATGCCCCCTGGACTGCCAAATTAAAACATCCAAAGATGGAAGAAAGGACTCCAGGAAACTGTATTCTCAATACGGGCGTAAACCATGGAAGTATGTCTCTAAAGCTTTAGATGGATGTCTTTCCTTTCTGAAGAAATCTCCCTTTTATAAACTCAGCCACAGAGCAGAAAGATGGATACACATGTTTGCCAAAGCATTCTCAGCAGCAGCAAAAGAAAGTGGAAACTAGCCCAATGACTGGAGTTTTAAAAGCACAAGGCAAGGTTATGCAACAATTTTAATGATACGGATAAATACATGCTGCACTGCATAGAATGATGATGTAGAGGAGTGAGGAGACAGTGTGTGCTAATGTGACCGGAGTTCAGATGGAGAGAGCAGGCAATTTTTACTTCATTTTTTCTCAAAAATAAACATGCATTATATTCAGCTAAGAAAACTAAAAGTTGTGAAAGATTAAACAATAAAGAAACAAACTAGTTCCAATAGTTAGAGCTAAGATTTAAAATCAGAATCTATTAACAATGCTTACTTTCTATGTACCAAAAACTATGTCCTTATTTTAATATCCATTTAAATTTTCCCTAGAGCAGAACTCGAGTTATAAAACTTATTTAAAATTTAAAGATCTAATAAATAAAATTGACACCAAATGTACAAAACCTTCCACTCTACCCATAAAGTGCAAACTGAAATGAAAGTCAAAGGATTCTAAAAATGAAGAGAGTCGTAGTGAGGCTCAGTGATGGAGTGCTTGCCTAGCATGCACAGAACCCTGGGTACAACCCCAAGACTGAAAAGAAAGGCAAAGTTAGTGTGAACACAAACTAACCAAGCCTTTCCTGAAAGCAACTGAAGAATACATGTTTAAATTCTGAGAACTACGCAAGCCTTTATTTTCTGTTTTACTTCTACAGATACAGTCTAATGAAGTAACATGAGAGGTGAAGAAAAATGGACGAACAGAGCTTTGCTTTGCTTGGGTTCCATAACCACACCCCATAGACCAGGTGCTTAAACAGCAGTTAAGATACAGCCAGAGAGCATTGGCTTAAGAAGAGTGAAGCCCTGTGTTCAGTCCCCTTTCCCACAATTCCAGCAACCAGGACAAGACAGCGTCCAATTCAGTCACCGGTGAGGATGCTTTGCCTGCTGTGTGGATAGTCTATGTTCTCGTTATGAGTGGCCTTTCCTCAAGAGACATACACAGACCTCTCTCTCCCCCCCCCCCCCCCCCCCCACCTCCTGTCTTAAAATTAGAGCCCTACTCATATAATCATTTGTTTCTGCATTTGACTGTGACAGTCTCTCACCATGGAGCTCAAGCTAACTCAAACTCATGATTTCCAAGTGTTCAAGCTAACTCAAATTCATGATTTCCAGGTGTTCAAGCTAACTCAAATTCATGATTTCCAAGTGTTGCGACTACAGATACATGTATCACTAAACTCAGCTTTTAACTTATGCCCTCATGAAAGTCCTATTTCCAGAAGGGTTGGAGAGTCAACATATGAACTGGGGAAGAACACCATTCAGTCCAGAGCTGAGAACATGTTAATACACAATGCAGTATTTGTAGAAAATCGAGACGGTCAACAATGGGTGACCAACTAAGCAAGTTTGATGGGCAGTCAGTCACAGGATGGAATTCATCTTCCAAAGCAAGTGATATACACATGCAGATGATACGTTTATATAAAAAGATACATAGCTAAGATAAAGCTCCATGGTGGAGTACCAGCCTAAAAGTGTGAGGCCCTGGGTCAGTCCTCAGCACACCCACAAACAACCACAAACACAAAACGCCATGTGCAGCCCGGTTCCCTCTCAGCATGAGAGGTCTTTATATACATAACTGACAAAACTTCAAAAGGAACCAAATGTTCACACTGGCACTGTTCTGTGCCTTTAGAACAGAAAATTACAACTTTTCCTTCCTTAGCTCAGCGATGGGAGCTGCTCTGCTCTACCTGTCTTCCTGGAAAAAAGACCTCTGAACCAGGAGCAAAACCAAATCCTTCTTTGAAGCTGTCTGTCAGGCATTCGGCCACAGAAATGGGAAGTCAGACTGGCAAACAAGTGCCACTGAAAATTACAATCTCAAGGTGAAAAGCATCTGTACTTCAGTCTCCGGGGGAACCAACCCCGCCTACGCTCTCATGTTAGCCTTCTGCCCCTAGAGCTGAGAGACAGTAAGTTTGTTTCTTTAAGCTATCAAATTCATAGTCAATTGTTGATGCAGCCACATGAAACTACTACACTATGTAAAGATACCAAGTCACATTTGACAAATGCTACAGAATATTAAACAATTTTTACTTCTTTTGAAATAAACTATAAAATAAGTGTACATATGGGTAAAGGTATTTGTATTCCCTTTTAATTGTTCTGTGGCAGAGGGTCCAAACACAGGAACTGATTGATGGCTAAGAAGTGTCACATGAGGCTTTTACAAATATACTCACTTCTAGATGTTTGCATTGTCCATAAAGGGAAAGACCACTGCAGAAAAGACTGAGTCCCGGGTTCCCCCAGTCCCCACCTTCCATCTCTTTAATACTTACTGATGCCTTTCTCTTTGGGAGCAAGCTTCTCCAGGTCTTTTAGTTGGAATACATCTTTCTAGTTAAAAGGGTTTAAAAAGGTAAAAAACACGTAATTACTTACTACTGTTTATTTATATTTACCATAACCATTTTCATAAAACATAGCATCAAAAAGCTATGTCTACAAATGAACAATGTACTAGAATTGAGTATTTTAGAACCAGAAGAAATGCTGTATCTCATTCAATGTCATCCACAGAACTTAAGATGGACATACTTCCACATGAGCACAACTGTTTATTCATGACTGGACAATTAACAACAAAAGCCATCTTCTCATCAAAGCAGGAAAACTAACTCTGGAAGGTAATCTGTGACATCAGATAATGAGCTGCTCTGACACTCTGATGTTAAGATAACCAAAAGAGGGCTGGAGAGATGGCTCTGTGGTTAAAAGCATTAGCTCTCTCGCAGAGGACCCTAATTCAGTTCCCAATACCCCTATGGTGGTTCAGGGGATCTGGTGCCCCCTTCTGGCCTCTGTGGGCACCAGGCACACATACGGTACACATACATACATGCAGGCACATAAAATCTTTTAAATAACAAATCTAAAAGAAAAAAAGGAGGGAGGGAGGGAGGGAAGAAAGGAAAGGAAAGGAAAGGAAAAGAAAGGAAAAGAAAGAAAGGAAGGAAGGAAGGAAGGAAGGAAGGAAGGAAGGAAGGAAGGAAGGAAGGAAGGAAGGAAAGAAGACAGACAGACAAAGCACAAACCCCAGGCTCAATGATGGGAGGATTGCTTTGGACCAGAATTTTGAGGCCAGCCTGGACAATATAAAAAGGTCATACCTTAAAAAGAAAGGAAGGGCCGGGCGGTGGTGGCGCACACCTTTAATCCCAGCACTCAGGAGGCAGAGGCAGGCGGATCTCTGTGAGTTCGAGGTCAGCCTGGTCTACAGAGTGAGTTCCAGGAAAGGCACAAAGCTACAGAGAAACCCTGTCTCGAAAAACAAAACAAAGCAAAACAAACAAAAAAGAGAAAGGAAGGAAGGGATGGAGGGAGGGAGGGAGGGAGACCAAAAAAGAAAGAAAGAGGGAAGTGCTCTACTCCGTCTATCTCCTGCTCCACAGGTTTACCGGCTGGAACTAAAGTTATAGACAATTGTCAACGTTGGTTCTCATTTAAGGTTTTATGAAGCAGTTAACTCCACATGACGGAAGACTGTACAGCCCATGCTGTGTCTAAATCACTCATCCACACGTCCCTACACTAACACACGCAGAACCAAACATTTCTGGAAAATACAGAGTATTTAACGGCGGTCAGGGGACACTCTTTGCTGACTGTTCCTTTCTTCTGAAGTGGTGAGAAGCCCTAGGACAGTAAAAGTGAAACTGGGAAGACTAGCCAGTCAGTAATTAAAAGAAGCACTGTGACTGTTCAACTGCGTGGAAACTAAGCCCCAAACCTCTGCTTATCCAAATGGACATTTTACAAAACCAAGAAGACAGATATTGGGTAAAAGAAAATATTTGCAAAAAAAAATCTACCTGACAAAGAGCCCTGGAACCTAGAATATGCATTGTGTGTCCAAAACAAAAAGAACTGACGAATGGATAAAGGAGCAAGATGATGAATGCATTTGTGGGCTCTTCATGAGCTGCCGTAAACGTTTTGAAAGGTGAACCACTCATGACTAGAGGCAGCATGGCACACGGTGCTTAGCCAGCAGTCATGTCTAGGGGCGGCATGGCACACGGTGCTTAGCCAGCAGTCATGACTAGGGACGGCATGGCACATGGTGCTTAGCCAGCAGTCATGTCTAGGGACGGCATGGCACACGGTGCTTAGCCCACAGTCATAATCAGCAGGTACACAGTTCTTAGCTAGTAAGTTTTCTAATTCAGAAGGTGAGACACATTCACCAAAGGTAACTGAAAAAACAGACTATAAAACACAACCTTACCGTTAACATATATAATCAGACAGCAATATTCCTTCAGATTTTGCATTTTCTACTTAACACCTCATAGTGAACATTTAGCTATGATACCGTCTTTGAGAAGGGCCACTATCCATATCTAATGCCAAATTCTTTTTTTTTAAAGATTTATTTATTTATTATGTATACAATGTTCTGCCTGAATGTATGCCTGCAGGCCAGATCTCATTATGGATGGTTGTGAGCCACCATGTGGTTGCTGGGAATTGAACTCAGGACCAGCTGGAAAAGCAGCCAGTGCCCTTAACCACTCCAGTCCCTAATGCCAAATTCTATAACTGATGGTGTAGAATGTTTGTGTTAGAGGTGTTTGAGTTTGTTGGAATTTCACTTATCAACAATGGAATTAGAATCCAAATTCCAGAAACTGAATTCCAGAATCATGCTTTTCAACCTTGGACCATAATATTGATGTGTTCTGAATTGCTGAAAGGCTAATGTCTAATATTCACCAACATTTGACATCAGTCTGCATCCCAGACATATGGTGCCTCATTCAGGAGAAAACAGATGAAATGCTTTCCATTACGCTTCCAAAGTTCACTGTTACACTTTTAATTCCATCCCAAAAGCTGACAGGTGAAGTTAAGTGTGCAGCAACATACGGTATCATAATGTGAAGAACAGGAACACATGAACTGAACAAAGCCAACTAACAGAGTTAATTATCTCCGCAGAAAAAATTCATTATGGAACATCTTTGAGCAGCTAGTCACTAGTGTTAGTCTTTAGTGTCAAAATGCCATTGAAGGGTGAAGCTGAACATTTTGAAACGAGAAATGGCCAACTTTGGTATTTGAGAAGATCAATACTAAACGGATAAAATAACCCCCCTGACTACTTTTTTTGAGTTTCCACTGCCTGGAAGAAATTAAGTCTGTTCTTGCTCTAAGGCCACAGGAAAAAAATTTCAACACCGCCAAAGAAGAAAACTGAACCAGACTTCATCTTCTCAATGACAGTCTTGCACTGGCTTTAAAAACATAAAGGATAGACTACTTTTTTAAGTCCTCAATATTTTAAGAGTACTGAGAATCTGCATTATCAAAACACAAAGGACTTTTACCAACATAATATCTGATTGTACCATCTTCCCTTGTCTGCACAGGATGAAAACAGCCCCTGGAAGAAAGGCCATGAAGGTATGGGGGGTAAAAAGCCTGTTTGGACTTGTTTCTTTTTGTTTGGTTTTGTTTTGGTTTTTCCAAGACAGGTTTCTCTGTAGCTTTGGAGCCTGTCCTGGAACTCACTCTCAAGTCTAGGCTGGCATCGAACTCACAGAGATCCGCCTGCCTCTGCCTCCTGAGTGCTGGGTTTAAAGGTGTGCGCCACCACTGCCAGCTGGACTTCTTTACGAAAGAAAGGTCCATGTACAGGAACATGGTAAAGAAAGTAGGGCCTACAGTCTGGTTTTGAACTCTGCCTGCCACTTAGTGAAGCTGAAACTTTATTTTCACTTAGTGACTGGAAAAGGCCTCTGGAATGAGTTAGGGAGTCCTGGGTATCATAATGCATAGACAGACTGTAAACAAAAAGCAGAAGGATTTCTGGGTGCTCCCTATGAAAGTAGGTGGTCCTCCTTGGCTTAACCCCTTGTAATATCCAGTCTTGTTTTCTGAGACCCTGGAAGCTTCAAACTCTCTGCCTCAGGAGTCCTCAGCTGGAAAGCAAAGCTGAGGATCACAGGCCTTACCCCCAGGACTGTCCACTGGTGAAATCAGAAAACCTATACTAAATGCCTGGGGATGGGCAGCACCTGGACAGCACTCAGTAAACAAACTTATTTCAGAAAAAAGAGGTCATAATCAAATTTACGACTCAGAAAGAGAATTCCAGTGTCAGTCTATAGGACAGTCTGGATAAAAGACCATGAATAAGAGGATATGGCTCTTTCCTATTCCACAGCTCAGAAGAGCCAAAAACATTGGAGAATTTTATTTGCCCCTCAAGACCATGGCAGTATGGGTCCTTAACAAAGAGACCACTAACACTGAATTACGTCACAGAAAAATACACAACATAGTGTGAAAATACACTTAACGTAAAAATTATACAAAGTACTAACAACATTAGGGGAATAACTTACTGTCTCAAAAAACAGTTCCATCATACGGGTTCTCTTCTCTTCCGCACTCAGTCCTTTTTTCTTTGACTAAAGCATAAAACAAAAAACATCAAAAGCTGCAGTTTTAAAACCAGCATTTTACAACAATTGGGCATTAAATATTATCTTAACAGTTCTGTGATTTTGTCTAATATCAACAGGTTTGTCTCTCAAGGCTGGCCCAACGACTCACTTCAACAGCTATATACCAACCCTCTAAGTAGGGTTGGTCAATTTCCCTGCACAAACAGTGACAGCAATAACCTTTTATGGGAATTACACTTTGTTTTTGTTTTTGTTTTGTTTTGTTTTGTTTTGAGACAGAGTTTCTCTGTGTATCCCTGGCTGTCCTCGAGTAGACCAGGCTGGCCTTGAACTCAGCAAGCCACCTGCTTTGTCTCCCAGTGCTGGGATTAAAGGTGTATGACGGCTGGGCGGTGGTGGCACACACCCTTAACCACAGCACTACGGGAGGCAGAGCCAGGCGGATCTCTGTGAGTTTGAGGCCAGCCTGGTCTACAGAGAGAGCTCTAGGATAGGCACCAAAACTACACAGAGAAACCCTGTTTCAAAAAACAATAAATAAACAAATAAATAAATAATAAATAAAGGTGTATGTCACTACACCCTTTGCGGAAATTTAGTATTATAAAATGAACCAATGAGAAGCCACTGTATTAACTTTCAAAAGGCTTACTTACCCTTTGAAAGAAAACAGCCAGCCACTTATAACCAATGAACAGCTACGTGCACAAATTGTTGCGTAAATACCCAGGACGGAACTGATCAGTCCCACCGGGGAAGGGAGACGTGTTAATCTAGAAGGCTGGAGATGAAAAGGATCTGGTCAAACTGGGAAGTGGGGAGGCACGTCTTGTGCAGATCCATGCACAGGCTGTGTTAGGGACACACAAGCCAGGCACTGAGACAGTTACCGTTTGGACTGTGAGGAGGGAGAAAACGGAAGACACAATTCAAAAAGTCGTCTGGGGTTAGATTACCCAGGCTAACCGGGAAGAGAGTGGATCCTACCAATACAATGCTCAAGTGCTGAGGAACTTCTAAAGCTAGGAGGGACAGAGTTAAAGTGGAGTGCAAGAATGGTAGGTAAAAACCAGAGGACAGGGTTCAATTCCCAGCACTCACGCGGTGGCTCTGTCTGTAATTCCGGTCCCAGGACATCTGTCCCTCTCTTCTGGCCTCCCTGGGCCCTAGGCATACACATGGTGTACAGACACACACACACACAGGCAAAACACCCATATACATAAGGTTTTTATTTTATTTATTTATTTATTTATTTATTTATTTATTTATTTATTTATTTATTTATTTAGGTTTTTCGAGACAGGGTTTCTCTGTGTAGCTTTGCGCCTTTCCTGGAACTCACTCTGTAGCCCAGGCTGGCCTGGAACTCACAGAGATCCGCCTGGCTCCGCCTCCGGAGTGCTGGGATTAAAGGCGTGCGCCACCACCACCCGGCCTTTTTTTAACATTTCAATGGAAAGAAACTGAACGGTGGTAGCAGCGTGCAGGCTCAAGTAAGGAAACCCATCCAAATAGAAAATGAAAGCCCGTAACCCCTGTAAACCTTCATCTAACTTGAAAATAAGGTAAGCAGCATGTGACTGAGATACAACTCTTATTATATGTTATATACAGTACATAGCAACTTCCATTCAAACTAAACAAAGAGAGGAGCCAAACTTCTTTAACACAAAAACTGCAAGAAAAATAAAAACAGTGTGAGAAACATCACTTGTCTGGGATTTGGGATGCATTTATTATTTATTTTGGGGGGAGGGGATGCTATGGACCACGTGTAGAGGTCAGAGGAAAGCCTTCCAAAGTTGGCTTTCTCCTTCCTCTGTGTGGTTTCAAGGATGGAACTCGGTAGGTAGTCAGGCTCAGCAACAAGCACGGTACCCACTGAGCATCTCACCAGCCCTAAAATGGAAGTGTTCTGCATCCTTCTCAAAAACTGCACAGGATCATGTTGTTTCCTTGGTAAACACGAACAAGTGTCTATTCACAACCAATACAGAACAGACAACAGATCAAAGTATCGACACCACCAAAGTCCAACTTAGTGAACCCATGAGTTTGGTTGGGACTGTGGGAGACCAGCTCCGACCGGCTCCCACCTTTCAAAGGGTTCTTGGGTGGAGGAGAGAGGAATGAGGAAACACTAGATAGAAAGATAGACCTAGACGATGAGGAGAAAGACAGAAACACAGGATAGCTTCGGGAGGACCTGGGTCAATACCCAACAGCCTTGTCCTTTATTCAAAAGAGCTTTTTATAATATGCCAAGGGGAGAGGCAAAAGACCTCCCCCTTGCTAGATCAAAGCACAATGTACATCCAAGTGTAGACCCTTTCAAACACCTAGTAACCACGCCCGTGGTCAAATCATCCCATTATGCAGCCCTGCTGGGTAAAGCAAGCTTAGATTCTCTGACCCTGAGTAAGGTCTCACTAGGAAGCCTCTGTGGGTCCCCACAGTTGGTGTTACTTACTGGAATATATAAGGACTTACGGGAGCAGAAATGACTCAAAGACAGCACTCCCCAGGGATCCACTACTGAGCCCTTCCTCTCCTCAAATCTCTTCTTTGATCTTATCTTCTTTAATTTTAATTAATGCTGTGATGAGACCACAGATCTTTATGTCTGGCCCTGAATATGCTCCTAAACTTCCATCTCATGTATCTACCTGCCTGCTGGACAGACTTCAAACTCAAGTGGTCCAAACTGAATCCTTCTCCTACACACCCCAAACCTGCTGTTGTACACTTAAGAGTCTCAGAAACACTTTTGACCTATGCCAAAGGCCTGGCAGGCATCATCCTAAGTGCCTTCATCTCTTTACCAAGTTCTGTCAACACTGGTTCTTAAATATTCTCTAATACAGTGGTTCTCAACCTTCCTAACACCGTGACCTTTAATACAGTTCCTCATGTTGTGGTGATCTCCAATCATAAAATTATTTTGCTTGCTACTTTATAACTATAATTCTGCTACTGTTATGAATCATAATGTAAAAAATCTTTACATTTTTTTTTTTTGTTTTCCAATGGTCTTAGGCAGCCCCTGTGAAAGGTCATTCGACCCCCCAAATGGGTCATGACCCACAGGTTGAGAACCATTGCTCCATTATGTCCTGCCTGGCCCACCCTATTACCTCTGCTTGGATTCAAGTCTTCATTGGCTATTTCCTGCAACCTGTTTTCAACTGCCTGAACACACTTTTGTCTCATCCTCTAAATTCAGCTTTCACACCAGGGAAGAAACAAATCTGACTATGCAGCTCCCTTGTTTAAAACCTTTTGATGGTCCCAACTTTCATAATCATCCAAGTACCTTAATAGGATATAGAAGGCCCCCCATCACCTGACCCACCTACTACTTTGAGTAGCTCCCCACCCCACCCCAAATTTACCATAACAAGATGAAACACTGTGCAATTTGGATTGTAATAACAAAATTATTTCCAGAATTCTCTACTGGAAGCATTCTCTCATTTCTGTGCCTTGTAAAAAATGTTCCTCTACCTAAAACATCTCTCCTCTGGCACACTCAACCCTCCAAAAGGTCGCCCAAAGCCTAGTTTGAGCATTCTCTCCATCCAGAAAGACTTCCCTCTGCTGCACTCACAGGCTGAGCCTCTGTTCCCACGGCACGTTTCTATCACATCATCTACTGCACTGAAGAGAGTTGATTTCTCTCAGCAGACTGAGAAAATTCAGAGTATCTACTGCCCTTTGCCCTCTCTGAGTTTAGCAAACTGGGTAAGTTAGAGGAGCAGACATAGAGGCCAGCCCTGAACATCAAGACCACAATCAGTGCAAGTGCTAACCCTACAACTCCAGGCTGCTCAAGTGCCGAAGCCCGCAACACCCCTAACATACAACTCAGGGTGAATTCAGCAGCAGGAAAGCCGGCGGTCAGCACCTTGCTAGCAGAGAGAAAGCAGAGCACTCTGCCATGTAAACAAGCTCTGGAGCTGTAGAACTGCTGTTAAATTTATGGTGCAGAGCTAGAATCCAGGGGTGTTTTAGAACCCCCTCCACACTGCTCTCTTGCAGTATCTGAGCCAACCATGAAGTTCATACCCAGCTAAGCTTCCCGCGACAGTGGGCATCAAACTACCATACATACACTCATCTTAGGGACTTTAAAAAGGGTAGGGCCTGAGTTCCCCTGTATGAACTGAACTGCAGTGTTGACAATGTGCCTGGGCATGTACACTTAAAAAATATTCTCCGTTGCTTTGACTTGCTTTTCTCACTAGACTTCCAAGGACGGCAGGAGCTCTGTGGGAGAGGTAGAAATCTCTTTAGGGTGTTGTACCCTTGCAAGGCTCTAGAGACTTGGACCTAATTAGGACAGCAAGAGAATGAAGAAAAGATAGACAGACAGAAGGACGCTCAAATAGAAAGCTGGGATTGGGTGCTCTGGACTCTCGGATGGAGAAACTGTAGCACTCCAGAAGCCCAGTGTGTTCACTGTAGAGTTGAACAGAGAGGCAAGTGACTTTATGTAATACAGTGGGTTATTACATATAGATAAACAAGGAGGCAGGGTTATTATATACATCTGAACGAGGCAGGTTTAGCTAATCTTGATAACAAAGAACAGCCTCAGTAGGCAGGCAGTCTTCAGGCCATAAACACCCAGAAGAGACTAAAGCCACAGCTGTACATTTTCCACACACACTGTCAAAACTCGCACTGGATCTCCCTGGAAAGACTTTGCTATT
>CABHPQ010149427.1:0-19119 GCA_902168405.1 Peromyscus aztecus | reverse complement strand
TCTGGTAGAGGATATAGTTCAGGCAGGAGAGTGACCGGCTAAGGGCATTCATCCTCCAGCGAGCTGACATTTTTACTTTCAATTTTGCTCCGCTCTGTCCCTTTCAACCTTGCACAGGAAAAACTTCCTTTCTAGCTTGAAAGGTTTGTTCTTGTGTTTCATTATCTAGCTCACAGTCTTTTCTAAATCCTTTGGCTTCTCCTCATTTATTTGTAACATGATGCGGACCAATGCCCAAGTCACCCAGAGCTGCACTGGAATACTTTCTCCCTGTCGATGGGCTTTCACTGTATTTTCTTTACTTGATCCCATACTCTGCAATCTAGAGTGCCCTCTTCAGGAAACCAAGGGTTCTATTTTGTTGCTAAATCCCAACATTCTTGCAGCTGGGCTTTAGACACTGCAGCAGCTCTTTTTTTAAATGATGTATCAACTCAATATATGGTGCTGGTTTCCCTGCTTTTTGTCCCATTTTAATCCTTCTTCAGGGGTCCTTGTGTCCTCTCATAGCTTTTCATTCAGGTCCCTGTTTGGGCATTACCTGACAACCTTTGAGACCTATGCAGATTTGTCTTCAAAATCCGGGATTTGAGGACGTTAACGGGAGGACTATCGTCTAACGCTGCAGACAACTTTACTTCAGTTTCAGTGTACTTTTATACATGAACGGAACAAAGAAAGCAATGAACCAAGGAAGGTTGAGTTCAGAAAAACATGTAAATTAATAAACACCAGTAAACACATACTATTAACAGAGCAGCCCTTTCCCAGAACTTTCTCAGGACAGACCAATTTAAAAACAATTGTCTGGTATGTACTACAGATTATATTACAGGGAAGCATGAAAGCAAGGTAGAAGGCCATATCCAGATTCAGGGTACACTGGGGACAGCACTCAGCATATCTGTTCACCAGACTGGGTTCTATAGCTATGTTTCAACATCCAACAAGAACAAACATGTCTTAAAATTGATTGCAAATGTTTGTTACAGGAGGTATGAAATCATGTCTGAGAACAACCCAGGGGAACAAAATGTACTTGAGGTAAAAAGGCCCTCTGCCTTTTTTCCTGCAGCCTCTGGTGATGTATTGTGTCCCCCAATATACTGTGTCCCCAAAAAAATTTATCTGAGAATCAGAGGAAAAAGTCAGCCACTATAGTAAACATAGAAGTCAGGCAATGGTAGCACATGCCTTTAATCCTATCATTCTAAAGGCAGGGATCTGTCTGGATTTCTGTGAGTTCAAAGCCACACTGGGTACAGAGCCAAGCGTGGTAACACATGCCTTTAATTCCAGCACTAACCACAGAGGTCTGGAGGTCTGTACAGACAGGAAGTAACAGAGCCTGGCAGGAAGAGGAAGTATAGCTGGACAGGAGAGCAAATAAGATAGCAGAACAGAAAGGCATATAGTCGTGGGTATACAGGAAGTAGGTCCCATTGGAGACTGAGGTGTTAGTGAGATGAGGTTAGCTTGTGACTTTTCCTATTCCTCTGATCTCTCAGGTTCTCACTCCTATATCTGGCTCTGGATTTTTATTTAATAAGACCTTTAAAGATTCATGTTACAATTGGCGCTCCAAGGATTCTGGCAAGAATTCACTAAAAAGTCCCTTGTGGCCTTACAGACCCCTCGGCTCAGAACCGGACTGCAAGGCTCAGGCCACAGGTGCATGCAGCCAGATCTCCACCCCACGTTGGCTTTTTCTCTCCTGGTGGGTGGTGGGCTCTCCCTGGATTCCAACCTCGGACTGCTACCACACTAGGTAGCTCCTTGGAAATTCCCTCAGACTTCTGTTCTACGCAGTCAACAGACTTAGTAAGTCAATCAAAATATCTTAAAGGGAGAAATTAGTTAAAAGAGAATTTTTTTGTCCCATCATAAAAAATGGGAAACTTTTTTTTTTTTTTTTTTGGTTTTTTCGAGACAGGGTTTCTCTGTGTAGCTTTGCGCCTTTCCTGGAACTCACTTGATAGCCCAGGCTGGCCTTGAACTCACAGAGATCCGCCTGGCTCTGCCTCCCGAGTGCTGGGATTAAAGGCATGTGCCACCACCACCTGGCAAACATTTTTATAATGGAAAGAATTTGGTCTCTGTTTAATAACACATTAGGCAGTCTGAAAATGGAACATTTAAATGAGAGGATAATTAATGTTGATGAGATGTACATAACATCAATTAAGACTATTATTTGATCATTTTTATTTTAGCATTAAAATGGTTGATCAATTTGAGTGCCAAGATAAAACCTTTAGAAAAACCTGTTAAAATGAATTATAGAGAAATTCAGACACAGACAGAAGAATTTAAAGGTGAACCTATCTCAGGATTGAATATTACAGTTACAGAGAAACAGCCTCAGGTTACCAGACAGCAAACATTAATCTACCCAGTAACCTTACAAGAACTGCCAAATACTCAAGGGTGTGTATGAGCTAACTGGAAATGTTAGATTTAAGGAGACTTAAAGAAGCTATAGTCTCATATGGTATGCATTCTCCATTTGTAAAGCAGATGTTAAACTCGTGGTCAACTTGTAATAGAATTATCTCTCAGGACTGGAAAGAATTAGTTACAGTGGTACTAGAGGCCAGTCCACAGTTACAGTGGAGAGGAGGCTAAAACAATAGACAACAATGTAGGACTACAGGTGTGGAAATTTCCCAAGATCAGCTTCTTGGAGAAGGCAATTACACTGATATACAAAGACAATGTTTATATGATAACCAAACCCTAATTCTATGCCATATGGCAGCCATGAATGCGTGGGACAGAATTGAGGAAGCAGGGAAGAAAAATGAATCCTTTACAAAAGTTATACAGGGTCCCAAAGAATCCTTCATGAATTTCTGACAAAAGTTGTCTTCAGCAGTAAACAGAATGACAACAAATTCAGAAACTAGACAGATAATTGAATCTTTGGCTTTTGAGAACACAAATGCCACATGCAAGAGGGTAATCAGGCCATTAAAGACAAGATCAGCACCCTTGGAGGATTGAATCAGGGACACAATTAATATGGAGTCTCATGACCATGATGATACTTGGATAGGAGAGGTGATATCAAGAGCTTTAAAGAAAAATAATAATGTCAGATGTTTTGATTGCATTAAACAAGGTCACCTAAAAAGGGACTGTAAACAGGGCATTTCTAGAAACAATGTTTCTTCAAGGAACAATGGAAACAGAAGGCCCCTCCCTTCTGGAATATGCAGAAGGTATGGTAAAGGTAAACATTGGACTAACGAATGTAGATCAACAAGGGACAGACAAGGTAATCCTTTGCCTTTGCCTTCAGTAAACTCCCTGAGGGGCCTCTTGCAGGATTCCATCGCAAATTCAGTTCAGACCTTTCCTGCCATCATAGAAGAAACCCCTTCTCAGGGCAATTAAATAACCAAATGCCTATTGGAATAAACCAGACTGCTTGGGGTGATAGAACAGCTATAGCAGAGAGAACAGGAAAATCAGGAGAAACCATAAAGCAAATTTTTTGGCAAACTTCTATAAATGAACAAAGACCAAAATTAAAAACTACGAATAAGTGACATTCTCTTGGAAGGTCTTGTAGACACAGGTGCAGACATCACAACAATTGCACCAGTTTTGGCATCCAAATTGGCCTCTTCAGGAGGTAAATGTTCAGCTGTTAGGGATTGAAATATTATCTCAAGTGAAACAGAGTGCAAGATGTCTCGAATGTATAGGGCCAGAAGGACAGAGAGGAAAATTAAAACCATATGTGTCTAATATAGCTATGCATTTATGGGGCCATGATATATTACAACAATGGAATACTCATATTAACATTCCTCCAACCTCAGAAACAAAATATAAACTAACACATGTTTCTGAGAGAAATATTAGGAGGTATTATTTATTATACAGAGCTGTCACAGTCTATCCAGATTGTACAAGAACAGGGCACAACAACTGCTGACTTTCAAAGACACCAACAGCTCTACTTTTAAAATGGTTAACAGCAAGCCTGTATGGGTTCAGCAATGGCCTTTAACAACAGAGAAACTGCAGGCTTTATAAGAGCTGGTACAAGAACAGTTAAATGCTCGGCATATTGAAAATCAACCAGCCCTTAGAATTCTCTTGTATTTGTCATTAAAAAGATATCTAGTAAATGGAGAATGGTAACAGACCCAAGAGCAATTAACAAGGTAATTCAGCCAATGGGCTCTCTACAATCTGGAATTCCTTTGCCTACTCTGTTATCTAAAGGATGGCCTCATAGCTATCAATTTAAAAGACTGTTTCTTCTCAATATCCTTACAAGAAAAGGACAGAGAAGACCTGCCTTCATGGTGCCTACTTATAATAATTCTCAGCCAGTTAAAGATATCAATGTAGGGTTCTTCCACAGGGAATGTTAAATAGCCCAATCCTGTGCCAATATTTTCTACAACAGCCCCTGGAAGTAATGTGTAAACAATTTACTATATTTATAATTTATCATTACATGGATGATATTTTACTAGCTGATTCAAATGCAGATACTTTAGAATGTCTGAAGAAGTAAATAAAATTTTGCCTTGTTGGTGATTACAAATTGCGCCTGAAAAGATACAAAGAGGAGATTCTATTAATTATTTAGGATATAAAATAGGTCTACAAAAAGTTAGACCCCAAAAGGTGCAAATTAGGAGAGATTGATTACGGACTCTTAATGACTTTCAAAGATTTTCAGAGACATTTCCCATCTATGAACTGTTGTTGGAGTAAAAAATGATGAACTGAGTAATTTGTTGAAAACCTTAGAAGGTGACAAGGACTTAAATAGTCCAAGAGAATTATCAGCTGAAGCTGAGAGAGAATTGGTGGAAAAGAAAGTACAGGAGGGACATGTGGATCGTGTGGATCCAAAGCTTGATTGCATTTTGGTTATTTTACCCTCTAAACATTCTACCTACAGGAATTTTAATGCAGAGGGAAGATATTATATTAGAATGGATATTTCTACCAAATAATCATTAAAAAAATTAAAAACTTATGTGGAAAAGATCTGACTTGATTTTAAAAGGAAAACTGAGACTTCATCAATTAACAGGAATAGACTCAGCAAAAATTGTAGTATGTTTAACCAAGGATGACATTGACAAATTATGAGCAGAAAGTGAACCTTGGCAAAGAGCTTTGCAGTAATTTTTTGGGAGAGATTAACAGCAAATATCCCAAAAATGATAGAATCCAACTTATAGTTGATTGGATTCTGCCTCATATTGTATGGGAAACACCCATATCTGGAGCCCGTATATTTTATACAGATGCAAACAAGGAAAGGCAGGTTACAAATCAGAAAATTTAAGTGGTTCAAAGTCCTTACAATTCAGTTCAAAAATTGGAATTGTATGCTATTCTGATGGTATTAATGGATTTTTCAGAACCTCTCAGCACAGTTACTGACTCTCAGTATGCTGAAAGAGTGGTCTCACACATTGAGACTGCAGAATTTATCCCTGATGAGTCAGAATTAACCTTGTTATTTATTCAATTACAAGATATAATCAGGAATAGGAAGCATCCCTTATATATAACTCACATCCAATCCCATATGGGTCTGCCAGGCTCTCTAGCACAAGGTAATGATGAGATTGATCAACTATTGATAGTAAATGTGCTGGAGGCCTCAGAATTTCATTTTTTAAAAAAATCATGTCAATAGCAAGGGTTTTAAAAAGGATTTTTCCATAACCTGGCAACAAGCCAAGGAAATTATAAGGAAATGTCCTACTTGTTCTTTATAAAACCAAACCCCACTACCAGCAGGATGTAACCCAAAGGGTACTCAGAGGAACAAAATCTGGCAGATGGATGTGTTTCATTTTGTAGAATTTGAAAAATTGAAATATGTACACCACATCATTGATACCTATTCAGGATTTCAATGGGCAACTGCCCTGAGTTCCAAGAAGGCTAATTCTGTAATCACGCATTTGCCAGAAGTTATGGCCATCATGGGTATACCTGCACAAATTAAAACTGACAATGCTTCAGCATATGTCTCTGGCAAAATGAAAGTTTTTTTGCTTATTACAATATAAAGCATATTACAGGTATACCACACAATCCTACAGGCCAAGCAGTCATAGAAAGATCAAATCAAACTCTAAAGAATATGCTAAATAAACAGAAAGGGGTAACAAAAAAAACCCCAGAAATAGATTACATAATGCTCTATTAACTTAGAATTTTCTCAATGCTAATGAGACAGGAACAACAGCTACAGAGAGACATTGGAAAATAGGAAAAAAGTACAGAGTTAAATCAGCCTATATACTTTAAAGATGTGCTGACCTCAAAATGGAAACCAGGATATGTATTACACTGGGGACAAGATTTTGCTTTTGTTTCTACAGAAGAAAAGTTATGGATACCATCAAAATTGATAAAGGTTCGATTTGAACAAGAGAGACCTCTTAATTAGAAGAGGTGACAGTTCATCGACCAGCATGATCATCCAATTTAAATTAATTTATACCACTAACAAATGCTTTTCATTTAATCAGATATAACTTGCCAAAAGGGAACCTCCCCGTTAGGCTAGGGGAAGTGTTTTTGGTTTTGTCTTTCAGGAGAATGAAGGCTAAGGAATCTGAAGAACACTAGACAAATGAGACATCTGAAGAAAAAGGACAAATCACCCACAAAAAAAAAAAAAGTCCCAAGAAAAAAGGTAAATTGGCCTATTGGTATATCACATATAAAATTTCATAAGTCTTGTTAAATGTTTGTTTCTGCTCTTTTCTACAGACACTTAATACAAATGGTCTTTATGTAGTCTCAGTTCAATTAAAAATTCAAGCTGGTTTTGTCCTTCTCTATACCCTGTAGCAGGAATCTTAAAAGGTCTTAATAATAAAATCAAACCTGAGTCAGTTATTGGGGTGAACACTGGAAGATCAGAGAGACAGAACAAGCCACAACTAACCTCACCTGCCCAACTTCTCAGCTGATCTTGTTTCCTCAGACTGGAAGTCTCTGTGTCCTCATATCCAAATGGCTCTCAGCTGAACTGTGCTGCTCAAAACCTAAAAGCTTAAGCAGCCAAATGCTTCTAGTTTCTGGTCCTCACACCTTATATACCTTTCTGCTTTCTACCACCACTCCCTGGGATTAAAGGCTCGCTTTCTGGGATTAAAGACATGAGTCACCAAGCTTGGCTGTATCCTTGAACACATGGATTTCTGCCTCTGGAATGCTAGGATTAAAGATGTGAGTGCCACCATTTTCTAGCCTTTGTATCTAGTGGCTGTTCTGTCTCTGAACAGCCTTATCTTATCTGTGTCCCAGATAAGTTTATTAGGGCACACAATATTTTGGGGAACACAATACCACCACAAAACCCAAGCATGCTTGTTAAAAGAAAATGCAAAATCTCTGTATCATAGCCATCTGATACAGGACAGAAGAAAACAAAAAAAAAATAAGGGACTATTGCCACTAATCTCATTATTTCATGGTTCTATTTTGATTCTTTAAAACTTTTCTTAATGTATAAATTTTATATCAAAATTTATAAGATTAACATATATACATTAACTTTTGTCATGATATTAATGGTCATACAAAGTACTAACTAATTCTAGGAAAAAAGACATCTAGCTGCCTACATATTTTCATGTTTGAGTCTCTATCAGTTTTCTACAGGGAATCATGACCAGGCCTAACAGCAAATTTTAAGTCTCTAAAAGGATGATGGGGCCCCACAATGAAGACTCCACATGGACAATAATAATACCACTAAGTTGACAAACATTACCCAAAGATCAGCTTTGGACTACACACTGCTCAGGACAATTTCGAGATGGCTAGCTGAGGTGATCCAGCTTCACAGACTACTAGAACAAGGACTTGAGATAAGCCCTGCACTTTTGCATTATGCAGAGACTAGACAATAAATGATACAGCTACCTCTCCCTGGACTTAACAATTAATGCAAAATTTTTCTTTTCAGGATCTCCTAAAGATGCCTTCACCCCCAAACAGCAAGAAGTAATTTTAAGAACACAACGCCCACATTCCCAAGAGGTGGGGTGGGTGGTTTTTGGTCTTCCAATGGGTTTTAGATAATTGTCATTGTTTAGGATGGTATGTTACAAGTTGTTATTGTTAATGGTCAGGAAAAGGGCTAAACAAGGGAGATTAGATTTAAGGTTCTTGTTTGAAGAGAAAAAGAAAAAAGAGGATATAGATAAGAGGTAGATTATTGAATCTACTCTGAAAAAAAGATACAGAAATGATAGAATAAAGGGTAGATTATTGAATCTACTCTGAAAAAAGAGATGATATAGACATGATATAGATAAAATGTAGATTATTGAATCTACTTTTAAAAGGCAGTTACTAGCTTTAAATATTTTACATTGGATTGGATTTTTGTATATTGTATACAAATTATGTATATTGCTACAAATTTGAGATTGATTTTGTTAGAATATATTGTACATATATTTCTAATCTTGTTCAAGATATTGTACCTATACAGTTCATTTAACAATGTAATGCAATTTGCTAATTCTTGAAAGTTATTATTACCAACTCTTAGGATATAAAGAAATGAAAATTAGTAGTCATTACAATTCTACTTGTAGTCATATTAGGTATGTTTTCAAGGTTAAGCAGAGATATATTTTAGATAGACAAGTCATCTTCAAACCCTTCAGAGATCTATAGAATATGGCATTTAAATGTTTTAATAACATAGATTTTTTTTCTTTTTTTATGACTATGAGACATGTCTGCTCCTGGTAGCACCAATCTACTTCAGAGAAGATATGGGCATTGAAGATCCTCCACATGGAGTTTACTTTCACTGTGGCAAAAGTCAGCCACCGGGCAAGAAAGTGCTCTTGCATCAACTGCTGACAGTATGCTGTCCAAAATGGACAAGATACACACACACACACACACACACGTACGTACGTACGTACATATGTACGTAAGGACTACCGATACTTGCCAAGACAAGTGTGGTTGCAGCTTTGGCAACAGGCATACTCTGAGGCCAGGGCAATATGGCACCATTGCTGAAGTGGCTTTGTAATCTGGAAAAGGTATAGTGCCCCTTCCTTCGAAGGCAGCTGAGCAGGCAGAGGACCAATGACCCCCTGGTGTGCAATTGAACAGTAGCTGGGAGCAGTTATTCTTGGAGGAGTAACTAGACTGACAGAGTCTGTCCGGCCTCTCAATGGTAGACTGGCAATTAATAAAGGAGATGAAGCCACCCACAAGCCAAGAAGAATGGGAAGCCGAATCCCAAAATCACCAGCAATTTCCAGAATTTAAAATCCTGAGTCATGACATGACACTGGCAGAATTCAAGTTTATCTGGTACATGGAATACTCACATCGAATGTGAGGTCAAGCTGTAGGCCTTGAAGCGTACATCCTGCTTCACAAATGAGTCTGTCAGATACACTAAGTCTGTAGGCCAAAGATGATGCCCCAATGTTGCAGAGAAACCTCGGGTGACTGTCCAGGAAACTGTTTCTGTCATAACTCACATTTTTGGGAAGTTGTTTACTTGCACTTCCTGTTTTACTAGGTAATATTATTTCCTTCTTGGGTCTCTGAGGGAGTTGAAGATTAGTTATGCTTTTTTTTGTTGGGAAACTCAGAAAACTCACTAAGAGGTCTAAAGTGTATAAATTTGAAAGACATCATAAGATAATTTTCTGTTAGTAATGTAAGTTAGGATAGAAAGTGAATTAGATACATTTAGGACTCAACAAAATATGATAATGGAATATTTTTGCTGAATTTGTCAAATGCAAATGGACTAGACATTACTGATGTATTTATTGCTTATGTAATGTAGTTACTGTACTTATTGTAGTTTTTCTTATATTAGTTATAACTTTTTTTTATTTTAGAAAAAAGGGGAAATGTGATGTATTGTGTCCCCCAATAAAATTTACCTGAAAATCAGAGGAAAAAGCCAGCCACTATAGTAAACATAGAAGTCAGGCAATGGTAGCACATGCCTTTAATCCTATCATTCGGAAGACAGGGATCTGTCTGGATTTATGTGAGTTCAAAGCCACACTGAGAACATAGCCACACGTAGTAACATAGGCCTTTAATCCAGGCACTAACCATAGAGGTCTGGAGGTCTGGACAGACAGACAGGGACAGAGCTGGGCAGGAAGAGGAAGTGATGTATTTGGACAGGAGAGCAAATGAGATAGCAGAACAGAAAGGCATATAGGCGTGGGTATACAGGAAGTAGGTCTCATTGGAGACTGAGGTGTCAGTGAAGTGAGGTTAGCTTGTGACTTTTCCTATTCCTCTGATCTCTGAGGTTTTCACCTCTATATCTGGATCTGGGTTGTTATTTAATAAGACCGTTTAGCAATTTGTCTACAGGAGCCTCTCTCACAGTTCCCCTAAACATTATTCAACGTGCATCGTGACTATGTTGACAGGCAATATGAGACTCTGTCTCAAAGAGAAGGGGAGGGAGGGAGGGAAAGAGAGAGAGAGAGAGAGAGAGAGAGAACACCCAGTATAGTGGCATACTCTTATCCCAGCACTCTTAAAGTCTTAAGGCAGAGGCTGGTGGATCCCTGAATTCAAAGCCGACCTGAACTACAAAGTGAGCTCCAGATCAGCCAAGGCTACATAGTGACCACCACAAACCATTCTCAGAACTGAAGACACACAGTACTACTTCCCCACTGCCTCTCAGGTCACCAGTGGAGAGGAAAGCTTTTAGCACAGATCTCCCTCTATCCACCCCACTGCAAGATTCTATTTAAATACAGTTGGTTCTGGCTCCGAGTAGCCCACTGGAAGTGTTACAAACTAGAAGATACTGCACAAGACAAATCTCAAGATTACACACTGCTGACTTTCAAGCAGCTGGCAAATTCCCTTTCCAGCTCACTGCTAACTAGCTAAATATCACTGTGGAGGGCTAAGTAAGCTGACTTGTTATTACCCCTACCTCTGACCAGGTCAATTCCCCTTGTCAAGCCCCACTCTGTCCCATAGGTATTCCAAAAGAGAGAATAGTAACAACAAACGCAAGTAACATGGTGTTGTAATCTTTAATCCATTAAATGAATATACAACCCAGAAAGGAAACAAAAATGAGCATTCAACACAGAACAGCATCATTGCTTCCCAATGCACTTTTTAAAATAACTGTATTGTTTTAAAGCCATTCAAAGGCAAGGATCTAGCAGAAAGTACTTATAACAAATCATTTTTAAAATAAAATTGAGGACAACTTGCATATGTTTAAGATTAAACTCTTTTAAGGCTTACATCCATAACAACTTTGATCACCTAAACTAAAGAGGTTTGGGCATCAATGTGACCCTTCCCTTGTTCATAACATTAAACTTGAAGTCTGGCACATAAGGTTCTTTCCCATAGGAAACCTTCTTGTTTATCGATAAGAGCTTTCTTGTGATGCTCCTGCTTTGGGGTGCATAGGTGACTACTTTCATAGTTATGATCCCATTCTTTTTGTTCATTATTGGTATTAGTCATTCAGGGTTTTCTGTGTGTAAAAGATTTCAGGATTCGAAGAAGACAGATTGATCCTGTGAACTCAAGGCCAGCCTGGTTTATACAATGAGTTCCAGAACAGCCAGGGTCACATACTGAGATCCTTTCTCAAAACAAAACAACGACGACAACAAAAATTTAGGGATTCAGTCACAGTGCCCAATTTGGCTTCTTCAGAGTATGAAACATTTCTTAAAAAAAGAAAAATCCTAATTACCAGTTGGTGTATGAGGGCAGGTATATAAGAAAAGGCACTATGACAGCTTTAAAAAGCTTGGACAAGCCTCTAAATTAAGGCACCCTGATGAATCTAAACATAGTAAACTCTGGGTGAGCAAACCTCGCAGCAGACCTCAGGCAAAGCTTCTGGAAATGCTGAAGTGCACTTCCTGTCTGAGTACTCCCACTCAGTGAATCAGTTCATTCTCACTCATCCATCCCCACCCCCACCCACCAATCTGACCTCAGGCCACAGTGCAAAACCACTACAACAACCCCTAGATAGAAAGCAGAGTCTGATTTTATTTCAACACACCCCATAGATTAGTCTAAAGCATGAAAAGGTAGATGAGAACCCATGTCAAAAATAGAGCTACAGTACAGTTCCTGAGGAAAACAACTGTAACCCACTCCAACAGGCCACATGAAACAGGGAATACTTTGCTAAATGAGGCTTACTTATGGCTTCATTCCTGACAGAAATTGTATTAGCTCCACATGCTAGGTAGAAGGATGCAGAGATGTTGGCCACCTGATGGAAAAATCAAATCATACTCAATTACATTCCAAAAAACCAGCATCAACAAAATAGATCTTTTTTTAATCCTCCCATGTTACTTTTTGGGGGAAAAAATTGTTTTTTGTTTGTTTGTTTTTTTGCTTGGGCTGAAATTAATCTACTGAATTTCTGTCTCATTTACATATCCCGGGTACCACTGTGTGTGACCTCCTAAAGAAACTGCAAAGAAAACACAGTGCTTGTGCCTATGTGCTATGTGTCTGCCTGTCTAAAGTGAGTGAGAGAGAAAGCAAATCAAACACAAATATTTACAGCAACTTGACCCAGTATAAAGCAAGTATCAAACATAAACCTCTGGCTGGAGCTGCACAGAAAAAGGAAGAGAGAAGGGGGGTGAAGGGAGGGAAGAAGGAAAGAAATAAAAGAGAAGTTATAAGCATCTATGACACGATTTTTGGTACTCTTCAAAAGGGATGTGTGAAATTTATCAGCAAGTGATAAATCATGAGACTTCTCAGCAAAGAACTCAAAGCTGTGATTCTATCCATTTGATGGTAGAAGGCAAACTGAAGTGTTTAACTTGGTGGATAGAGCAAATACCTGCCATACACACAGCCATGGGGTTCCACCCCAAGCATCCCCAAACAAAACCGAGAATATCTTGGCAACATTTAGCTTCTCCTGAAGTGAGTTATTTTTAATGGAATGTTTTGGAAATCTCTGTTCATAGGAATGTGCTCCACATATTGACAGGAGTGCACAAATTAACATCACCTGCATAGAAAGCCTGTGGGGATACTGGTCTGACTCCTACACCATGTCCCTGACACACAAAGAAAAGGCTGGAGGTGCTAAAAGATTCTTTCAACCAGTTATGAATCTCCTCAGGACTACACTTCTAGCCAGTCATTAAAGGCATTTTGTACTGAAAAATGTGACAGAAAATCAACAATTTAAGTTAGAAAAGAGGACAAGAACCCTCAAAGATAACTTTATAAACATGTACCAGAAGCAGAATAAGTTAACAGAACATTCACTTTAAATTCATACACAGATGTAATACTGAAGTATTACAGCAAATCTTTCCCACATCATCTTTTCTCACCATTAAGAGTAGAGAGTCAAGCGGTGGTGGCGCACACCTTTAATCCCAGCACTCGGGAAGCAGAGGCAGGTGGATCTCTTTGAGTTTTCTCTGTGAGACCAGCCTGGTCTACAAAGCGAGTTCTAGAACAGCCAGGCTGTTACACAGAGCCCTGTCTTGTCTCAAAAAACCAAAAATCAAAACAAACAAAAAGAGTAGAACTAGAGATGGGCATGGGGACACACACCTACAAGCTCAGCACTCTGGGAGGCTGAGGCAGCAGAACCTTAAGTTCAAGGTCAGTCTGAACTACAAAGCAAGTTATAGGCCAACCTGGAATACATAACAAGACCATATACCCAAAACCCTCTCTGACCAAATCTCAGTATCCAGAGCCCATCACTCAGTGCAAGCTTTCAGATAGGGGATACTACCTGAAAACTGTACAACTACAGGACTGAGCTTCCAAACCCTTTCATGGTCAGCCATCATTCAAAAGCAGTGAACAGTTTTAAAACAAACTGGAATTGTTCCCAGATGACACAACAAAAGGAAAAATTACTACAAATTTCAGGACAAGGTGCTATGAAAATATGTAAAATGCTTAATATTAATTCAGAATTTTTAAATCCTTGACTGGAAAACTTAGAAGAAAATTCTGATAAGGAAATTAAATGCAAGACTTCCTTTTTTTCTACCTTCCATTCATACTTCATATACATAAAATTTTACTAGGTTACCAAAACCAGTCTATCTCCTTCCCACAACAAAATTTCAAATTACCTAAAAACAACTTAAGGCTTCTATATCTGCAGGCATGTTTTAGGGTTTAAGTTCACAATAAGTCACCATTACAAAGTCAAAGGAAAAAAAATAGATAAAACTTCATCACATAATCAAGGTAAATGTAAAAAGGAAATTTTAGAGTCTGAGCAATTGTCCTTCATAAGCCAGTTATTTTAAAACTGCCAGTCAAACCAAAAGGAGAACCAAGAGGGAATTTTAAATAGTTCAGCTAGACCGAGTGCCTTCTTGAAGGGAAAAAAAAGGAAAGTTAACTAAATAAAATTAACAGCTTAGCTTTGATATTATGAACATTGGACAGTACACAGAATAAAAAGCAGTTTGGGGCCAGGCACAGTGGCACACAGAGGCACAAGGATCTCTATGAGTTCAAGGCTAGCCTGGTCTGTATCGAAAGTTCCAGGCCAGCCAGGACAACACAGTGAGACATCACCCCCACTAAAAAGTTTGAATAAAGACTTTAGATCGGATTATGATTATTTGGTATTACCACTAAGTAACATGAAATTGAACAATAATTAAAAGAAGTAATATTTGGTAATGTCTTTTCTCTGTTGAAAATTACTAATTTTGAGAGTGACACATACATACATAAATGTACAGTGAATCTGACCAAGACACAAGTTCAAGTGACTTATCAGAGGTCACATGGTTCACTCAAGCTACAATTTTACCATGAAGTATCTAGCTCATTATTAACCACTGTTTTTTGTTTTTTGTTTTTTTTCTTTTTTTAAGAACTGTCTGTCTCTTTTCCAGAAAGAAGCTATAGGAATAAAAATAAAAAAGCAAGTTCAATAAAAACTGCCAGCCTACTGTGTTAAGACCTTATATTCTCCAACACAGAATATTAAATGATTTAATTTTTTTCATGCTGCATAGCAAAGGTAATTCATATAAATAAGGTTTTGAAGCAAGGTAGCCAGGTCTGTATTCAAGCTACTCAAGAAGCTAGAGAGGAAGGAAGAAGATGGAAAGCTCACAGCCAACCTGGGAACAAAGTAATTTCAAGACCTGAGACTGCACAGTCGCGTGCAGGGACAGCTCCAGGGTAGAACAATCGCCTAGCCTGTCAGGTGCTCGGTTCAATCACCAGTACTGGGGAAACTGTTTAAGTGTAGTAAGTATCATTTCAGTTGGCCTTTAGTTCTGAGCCTTTTTCAAGTTGTATAAACTTCTGAAAAACAAATTTCAAAGGTGCAAAAGAACTGAAATCCAAAATCCAGGAGAACTTGATCCAAAACCGCATTTCATGAGGTTGTCCTCCATTCCTCAGCCTTCCTGGCTGGCAGAGGCACGGACTGGTCCTAAAAGGCACTATGTGGCACATCAAAGACTTAAAAGCTGCATTTCCATGTTTTCCTTTTGGCCCCCACCCCCACCCCTTAAAGTGCACAAAGCAAAGAGAGAAGAGAGTAGCCCTGGGTCTGTAACAGCAAGAAAAAGAAATGCTTCCAAGACAAGTGGAATTGGAAACCACAGGAGAGGTCAGTTCATTTATTATGGTGCCCTGTCTCAGCTCTTCCAGGATGGTCTCAGATCAGCCATTCCTCTGGAACTGGACCCATGATGGCATTAGCAGAAATACAGGTGCTGACTGGGCTTTTGTTGAATCTTGCCATTAAGATGCTATTGAGCCTTTTTATCCGTAGGTGGTCTCCCAACGATGGCATCCCTCACTGCAGCCTGAGTAGAATTACCAATATGAGAAGAAGCCTGCAAAAGTCCATTTAGTAAATGTATTAGTTATTAAACTACAACACAGCATTAAAAAAAAAAACAAAAAAACTAAGTCCTAGGCCATAACTTCTAAATATCTTTCCTCATCAGCAGTGAATGAGACCAAGTGGTGAGAGGAAACCATGGCCATAGCTGACTCCTAAGGGTCAGTGGAGCATATGCTCCTCTGCTGAGAAGGTGGAGGCTTCACACCGCTGACCTAATAGATCTGTTTATGCTACAGAAAAAGAAACAAACTTGTGCTAAAAATATACAAAATGACCAGCTGTAGTGAGTGGTACACACCTGCAACGCAATCTCAGTACTCAGGAGGCTGAGGTAGAAGGATTATAGATGTTTCAGGCCATTCTGCATTACACAGTGAGTTCCAGGCCATCCTAAACTATGGAAAGACCCTTTCTCAAAAATCAATTTATGAAAACTGGAGCTCAGCCAGGTATAGCACATAGGATGTGCCTATACCCTTAGCACTTATAGTACTTAAGAGCTCTTTAGAGACCGCAAAATCAGAAGTTCGAGAGTTTAAGTTCATCTTCTTCTATATTACGAACTCTGAAACCAGCCTAGGCAACATGAGACTATCTCAAACAAACAAAAACCTAAATGGGCTAGCAAGATGGCTCATCAGGTAAATACTTGCTGTTCAACCCTAACGACCTGAGTTCAATTCCTAGAACCCATATAAAGGTAAATGACAAAAACTGACTCCACAAAGTTGTCCTCTAACCTCCACATCTTGTGCTCTGGGTCTCATACACCCACATTCACATATCATATACAACACAACACACACAATAGTAACAAACTTAAACTTTAAAAATGAAAAACCTCAGATTTATGTCAATCTCAAAAACCATTTGCAGCCGAGCAGTGGTGATGCACGACTTTAATCCCAGCACTCTAAAGGCAGAGGCAGGCAGATCTCTGTGGGTTTAAGGCCAGCCTGGTCTACAGGGTGAGTTCCAGAACAGCTAGAACTGTTACACAGAGAAATCCTGTCTCGAAAAACCAAAAAAAGGAAAAAAAAATTGCATTTTGAAGACATAAATGATAGTATATATGAAGATGCCATAAAGAACCCCACTACTTTGCATGTTAACCAAAACAATTAATTAAAAATAAAAATAAAACTGCTCCAGGAGAAACACAGTAGATCACCGTTTTTTTGCATTAAAGGGCCATTTTAGGCATTAAAACGAAGTATCAGGATTAAATATTAATATACTAAAAAAGAATAAAATATAAAGCCTATCAGAAAATGGGTTTAACCCCTTTTTTCACTATGAAATTCTTCCAAATTTTACAACATAAGCACAATCACCACAGACCCCCCCCCCCCCCCCACAGCCTCAGCCAGCACCACTCACCTGCTCTAACACATATGCTGCACCAGAGTCAATAGCTCCACCCAGCTCACGATACTGACCGGAATACCTGACATACCCCCAGGTAAGGAGTGCTATTAACAGCAATCCAACCAGACAGTTGAACAGCTGGGCCACAACCTCAAGCCCAATGAAGCCAGTGAAGCCCGAGGCTATGTACAACGCTGCTATGACTGTGAACAGAACTGCAGGGGTTCGGAAGGTACTGAAGACATTCTTGCTGCCATTGTGTTTGCAGAAGTTCTCATACAGTTCCTTGATTTCCTCCTCCAGCTCCTGCTGGTAACGGAAGCTGAAATCCTTCCCGCCCATCTTTTTGGTCTTCTTAAAGTGGTCCAAAGAGAGTTGTCTGAATTCTTGGTGCTTCTCTTCTAAAATGTCTGGAGACAAATAAGGTTTCTCTCCCCCACAAACCTAAAAATGACAAAAACACATGATGAAAATTTTTGTTCATACCAAATAAAACAAGCAAAAAGAGACAGTAAAGATTAGAATGTTCTTAAGAGTTTAGAAAAAAAGCTTAGAAGTTAACTTCAGAAAATATTCAAGGGAGACTGAGGATATAACACATATAGTAGAGTACTTGCCTAGTATGCAGAGCCCTGGGTTCAATCTCAATACCATGTAAATCAGTATTGTGGTGCACATGTATAATTCCAACATTCCAGAGGTGGTTACAGGAGGATCAGAAAGTCCAAGATCATTCTCAACTACATGGAGTTTGAGGCCCACCTAGGCTACACGAGATCCTACTTTAATAAGTCAGAAAAGGAGCTGGAGAGACGGCTCAGCGGTTAAGAGCACTGACTGCTCTTACAGAGGACCCAGGTTCAATTCCCAGCACCCACATGGCAGCTCATAATTGTCTGTAACTCCAGTTCCAAGGGACCCAACACTCACACAGACATACATGCAGGCAAAAATATCAATGCATATAAAAAATTTTTAAAAAGTCAGAAAAGACAAATAGCCAAGGCCAAAGCCAGACATACTAGTATATATCTATAATCCCAGCACTCAGGAGGCAGAGGCAAGAGATAGAGCTGGAGCTGGTCTATATAAATTCCAGGCCAACCAGGGCTACATAGCAAGCCCTTGTATACAAATATGATAATTAATTTTAAAATTAAAAAAAAAAAAGAAAAAACAGGGTAACACTAATCAGAAAGAACAAAAATACTCTTGAGAAAGCTTGGTTAGAAATGGTTAATAACCAGACACGGAGAGGCTGGAGAGATGGCTCAGCAGTTAAGAACACTTGCTGCTCTTGCATACAATCAAGAGTTCAGTTCCCAGCAAACAATCAGGAAGCTCACAACCTCCTGTAACTAGAGCTCCAGGGGATCTAATGCCCACCTCTGGCCTACTCAGGTACCTACAGGTACAGATACACATAAATAAATAGTAAATCTTAAAAGAAGAAATAACACACATAGCAGCACACATTTGCAATCTAAGACTCAGGAGACTTGTCATGAGAGGACTGTCATGAGTTTGAAACCAACCTGGACTACATATCAAGACCCTGTCTCAGAAAAACAAAAATAGCTAGAAGATTCCAATTACACAGACTCTGTTTCAAAACAAAAGAAAAAAAAATTAATAGATAGAACATCCCAATTACCAGGGTGACCTGAAAAACAGCTTTGTGTCTCATCATCTTAAGACACATTAAGCTGGGACTGTAAAGACAGCTAGTAGTTTAAAGAGGGCTTTCAGCTTTCCCAAATAACCAGGTTACATTTCCACCACGCATGCTAAGCCATTCACAAACACCTGAAACTTTAGCTTCAGAGGATCCAACGCCCTCTTCTGGCGTCCGTGAACACCCACATATA
>CABHPQ010149426.1:0-41570 GCA_902168405.1 Peromyscus aztecus | reverse complement strand
AACACGTCAATTCATTTAAAGTTTTTATTTTTGAGACAGGGTCTCTTTTTCTCTATCTAGCCTTGGCCATCAAAATTGCTCCGTAGACCAGGCTGGTGTTGAACTACTATCCTTCTGCCTATCAAGTGCGGGTATTAAAGGCTTTTATTGATTAAGGTCCTTTATAAAAGCCACAAGTGATCTTCACTGTAGCACCATCTTTATATACTCTCTCTTTTTTGTTGTTGCTGTTATTGTTTTATTATCTTAAGATAAACTTTAATTTATTAACATTTTTGAGAACTGTCTTACCTGTCAGTCAGTAACTTATTAAAAATGAATTCCTCCTTAGGAATATCATATTTGCCTTACACTTTAAACAGGGTCACTCCAGTTTTCTGATAGACTATTACAGAACTGGAGTGAATGTTTAACTCTTTGCAGGAATTTAGAGTGAGCCCCTGAGTTCCATCTATCTTTTCTTTTTCCTTTTCTTTCCTTATCTTTTGTTTGTTTGTTTGTTTTTTGTTTTTTGAGACAGGGTTTCTCTGTGTAGCTTTGGAACCTGCTCTGGATCTCACTCTGTAGACCAGGCTGGCCTCAAACTCACAGAGATCTGCCTGGCTCTGCCTCCTAAGTGCTGGGATTAAAGGCGTGTGCCACCAATGCCCAGCAACTACCTTTCATTAGTTTTTTTCAGACAGGGTCTCATATGTACCTTTAGTTGTCTTAGACATGAAATCCATGCTGGCCTGGAAACCAAAGAGTTTCACCCTTCTCTGACTCCTTAGGTCTTAAAGTTGTGAGCTACTATACCCACCCTGTGCATCCTTTTTTGAAGCTAGTAATTTTGTTACAATTTTACCAATGTAAACTCAGTAGTGTTGCGCTGTTTACATGTCTCTCTGTATAGGTTACTAGGCATTTCTTCTGAAATGCCATATCCTATTCAGGGAGCAGAGCAATGAATGAGAGGCATGATCCTCCTTCTCTGTTTCCCTCTAAAATGAGTTGGGGACTACATTTGAAATTGTGTGACATGGAAGTAGTATATAGAGAACACAGAGTTATGTAGATTTATTCTCACTGAACTGTACATTTACAATGCTGTCAGTCTCACCATTTCTATTACATACATATATGGGATATTTTAGCATGTAGTGACCTATGAAGATGTGTGTGTGAAGTTCACTCATGAAGAGTGGCTTTGCCAGATCCTTTTCAGAATCTCTACAAAGATTTGATGGTGGAAACCTACCAGAACTTCACTTCCATATGTAAGAAAGGGAGTTTTCCTTCCTTTTTAACTTAAGGGGACAAGCCTTTTTTTGGAGATGGTGGTCTTCAGTAATTTGGACTCTGAAAGAGAAAGGATGTGGTGAATAAATCAGGCCTTGTTCTAAGGTTCACCAAAGATACTAATTTCAATTTTTTCATAATTTCCAATATTGTTTTATACATTTTTCTATTACTGTATTCTAGGCTACAAATGGGAAGACCTCAATATTGAAAAACATAGTCAAAGTTCATAAGACATGGTCGACAATTTCCACATGCAAGCTGATACATTAGTCCCTCTGAAGAAATTTTAATGTGTCCTGAAATTTTAATGAAAAACGACAGTGAAATAAGTACAGCTTTGTGAGGATTATTGCATTCTCACAAAACTATGTTTATCACTGTCAGGTAACTGATCAGTGTTTGTAAAACATTCATTTAAGGAACAAGACAAGAAACAATGCCATAACAGATGTCACAATGTTAATCATGGCCACATTAGAACTATGTTGTAAAACTGTCCATCCATTTAGTTTCATACTTTTCAAGTATCCTAACAGGCACACACATTGATTAGGGGTTTAGTGTACATGCAAGATCTAAGAAAATCTTCCATATCAAAGTGAATGTTACTCAGGGTAAGTGAAACCCTTAGTGTGGGTAATTCTATTTCAACTAAGGAAGAGCCAGCCCTAAAGGCTTTTCGGCTCATGCTCAAGTCCAGAGGGCTTGAGTTATCTGATAGTAGTGCTATCAAGACCTGGGACAGTATTGTCACCCTGGCCCCCTGGGTCCCTAGCTCCTACCTGTTCTCGTGGACTACCTGGGCCTAGGTGGAGAGATTAGCCATAGAGAGAGAACATTTTGGCATCCTGCCGCCCTTGGGATTCTACTCGACTGTCACAGCCCTTAAATGTCCTTCCACCTGGACACAATACCTCTCCCCACAGGGGTCCACAGAGGAGAAAAAGACAACACAGGGCCTGGGAGAAAAGGGGGAAAGCATCGAGGATAAGGAGGAAAAGGAATGGGCTAAATTCCACAGGGAGCGTGTTGACCAAATTGAAGTACCCGCAGTGGAGGTTAAAAGGATAGTAAAAGTCATTCCCCCGCATTCTTGCACCAGGAAGGATCCTGCCCCCTCCCCCCCTTATGCTCCTGGGGCCGAGCCAGGAGCATCATCTTACAGGGCCCTGTGGAGGGACCTGTGTGACCTGGATTCTTATGACCAGCCTTCCGAGGAGGTATGGGAATTGGGGGAAGCAACCTATATGGAGGCTTATCCTGTCAAGGAAGGACCATGAGGGGACTCCGACCTGGTGCAGCTGGCCTCACTCCCCCAAGGCCCCTAGAATGGTGCCCATGGGAGGCCAAAGATCTTAAAAGAGTTCCGTAAGGCGGTGGCCGAGGACAGCCCAAATTCTCCTTGGGCCCAGACTTTATTACAGGACATTGCCCGCCACCAGTGTGTCCCTAAGGACTGGCTGGACATGGCCAAGGCCGTCTTCACTAGCTCTCAGTTCATCAAATGGTTTGCCTTTTTAAAAGAGGATTTTGGGGTGCAGGCGGAGGCCAACCGACAAACCCACCCCGTGATTCCAATTACCTATGCCATGTTGGTGGGGACAGGAGAGGGATAGTCCACTGGAGTACAGCAAGCCGTGATACCTGGCCTGTATCGTGATCAAGTGAGACAAGCGGGGCTTAATGCCTGGTACAAATTGGATGAAGGGCCTACCAAGTCCCCTATTGCCCAGGTGAGGCAAAAACCTGGGGAGCCTTTGCCAGACTTTATAGACCGGGTCCAGCAGAGTGTTCATCATAAGCTACCAGCGGGAGACCTCTGAGATCAGTTTGTCAAATTGCTAGTTTGGGAGGGAATGAACGCATACCACGGCACAGCTGAGGGGAAGCTCCCTAAGCAGATGGGTAGTGGCCTCCCAGGATGTGGGCACGCAACAACATCAGTCTCGATCGCTGGCCCTGGCCCTACAAGCTCAGACATCTGCGATGACTGAGGCTATCACTCAGGCCTTAGCGGCCCAGGGCCAAGGGACTTGGAGGCCCTCAGGGAAAGGGGTCAGTTTTAAATGTGGACTTTTGTTTATGGTTGGCTATGTCCTCTGATCTCCAGGCAAACTTTATTTATTAGCATACAAATAAAATATCACCACATTTCAGCACAAATAAAATATCACCACATAACTTTGTACCCTTATTTGCCCTGTTAAAGGGCAAAATGCCACAAGATATTGTTACCATTACAGAAAACCATCGGGCAGTATTTTTATTAATTTACTTCCTCATATTCCCCAAGTACAAGTTTGTTGCGGGTAACGGCCCACGTTACCACAAACTGTTCACCGTATCCGAGCGAGGGGCTGTGGATTAAGAACAGAGACAGAGACAGCGGGTCATTCGCCTCAGCAGAAAGCCGAATGCCGTTTATTGAAAGAGGGAAGAAACCTTAAGTACAGACTCACAGGACAATGGAGGGTCCCCGGAGGGCAGAAGTTCGCTACCAAATGCTTAACATTCTTGCACCTGAGTAGTTTACACCAAATGCAGGATACACGAACAAAGAACCTCCGGTGAAGAACCTCCGGTGATCGGGAGGTGAGAAAAAGCCAGTAAGAAGCCGGCAGGGAATCAACATAGGGAGGACATCTGGTCAAGGTCGGCAAGCAGGCAAACAGTTTACTCAAATATGGGGAGCCAGGGCCCTACACAAGTTAAGCTGGATGGTAACCCCATCTCCCCTCTAATGGTTCAGAGGCTTGCTGGAAGGATAAGGGGCTTCCAGTCATATCCAACATATAAGGGGACACTCAACCTTAAAGAGGCCACTCAGCTACATGACTTGACCCATATTAATTGGAGAGGCCTACAGCACAGGTTCCCCCAGGTCCCTATAAAGGACCTTAAAAGGACAGTGCACACTTGTAAAACATGTCAGCCCTTTTTAAAGGTGCCCCCATTACAAACACAGCGGGTAAATCCTAGAGGCCTCAGACCCAATACTCTTTGACAAATGGATGTTACCCACTTCTTGGCCCTTGGCAAGCTCAAATAAGCTTTTGTCTCCATAGATACTTATTCGGAAGCTTGTTGGATCATAGCACGCACAGTTGAAAAGACTAAACACACACAAACACACTTCCTTCAATGCTTTGCCACCTTAGACTTACCGGCACAAGTTAAGACTGACAATGGACCCTGCTTTACTAGTAAGGCAATGTTAGATTTTTTTTTTGACATATGGCATATTAAACATATCACAGGGATCCCTTAACAATCCCCAAGGCCAAGCAATTATAGAAAGAAATCACCAGTGTCTTAAGGAACTCTTAAAACAAAAGGGGGGAATTAGCCCCCATATTCAGTTACTCTGCACCCCGCGACTATCATGCTCTGTTCTCGGGGCTACAAGGACACCCATGTTGAGTCCCAGTCAGGGCCTTCTGCTCCCCACCCACCCCTTTGTGCCCTTAGACAGTCCTTATAGAAGCGATGACAGAATACAGGCTTGTGGTGGTGGGTGCTTGGAGGCGTGGGAAAGAGTGCCCTGACCATCCAGCTGATCCAGAGCCATTTTGTGGAGGAGTATGACCCCACCATAGAGGACTACTATCGGAAGCAGGTGGTCATTGGTGGGGAGACATGTCTGCTGGACGTCCTAGACACAACAGGTCAAGAGGTGTATAGTGCCATGCGGGACCAGTACATGCACATATTGGAGGGTTTCCTCTGTGTGTTTGCCATCAACACCACCAAGTCCTTTGAAGACATCCATCCCTACAGGGAGCAGATCATGCACTCAGATGATGTGCCAATGGTGTTGGTGGGGAACAAGTGTGGACCTGGATACTCATACTGTTGAGTCTTGACAGGCCCAGGACCTTGCCCACAGCTATGGCATCCCCTACACTGAAACATCAGCCAAGACCTGGCAGGGTGTGGAGGATCCCTTCTACACACTAGTACATGAGATTCAGCAACACATACTGTGGAAGCTGAACCCTCTGGATGAGAGCAGCCCTGGCTGCATGAACTGCAAGTGTGTGCTATCCTCATGCCAGGTGAGGCAGGGACCAGCAGACACTTGGGGCAGTGGCCCCGGCTAGCCAAATGAACTTCATATGTCCCTGCTCCCACTCCCCCATTCTGCCAATCCCCCTGCCTACGGTCAGTGGTATCCTTTGTGCCTGTCCTGGTACAGGCTCAGGATGTGGAGGTGCCGGATGCAGGGAGGAGGTGCATATGGAAGGAAGGAAAGAGGAGGGAAGGAAGGAAGTGATGCTGGAGCCGGTCCGGTCTAGGGATGGTGGACAGAGGTGACCAAGACCTTCACATGGACAATTTAAACAGACTGTCATGAACTGTCCCTGCTGCCATTGGCACCCCAGTCTTCAACCCCTCTGCGTTCCCTCCGTGAATCCCAGCACAATCCCAGGGATGAAGTGTTCAGGGTAGATGGGAAGGGTATTTCTGGTACTCCTGATGCAGAGAGAAATGGGCAGGTATTGCCTGCTTTGACATATTAATGGAAAACTCAGCAGTTTGTACAAATTTGAGACCTAACAATTATAGTCTCAAAAAATTATTTTAAAGCATTAAATCAAGCTTTATGGCCCCATGTGCTCAATGGACTAACAATTTTTATTGGAGCATACCAAGGATTAATCACATCCTTTCTCTCTAGCAGTACATCTTCAGCCAGAAAAATAATAGGTCAGTTATTCAGAGTCACAGCAATTTGTTCAACACTTTTATTCTGTTTGAACTAGTGCAACAACAGTAATTAGGTTTCTAGAAGGAAATTCACTTGTTTGTCCAAATTCTTTATGGTCCTGGTTGGCAGAAATCCCAAAATTATTTATTTGGACATTTTGATCATCTAAAGTTGATTATCTGACTAATCACTGAAAATCCCAAATGCAGACAAATTTAGACCTCTCAACTGCCTTCCTGCTACCACCCTTTCTCTACTGTGGGTACACCAGCTTGCAAGTGGACAATGGACTCTGATTCTTACAAAGGCCCTAATGCATTTGAAATTCCCTACCAAAAGATTGGGCTCTATTAGGACATGCATTCCCTTGTCTTATTCTCCTTCTCACTGACCTGCATAACCGTGTTTCCAGCACTGGATGGCACAGGCAGTTTTAAGTGTTCAAAGCAACTCTCAATGACATAGTATAAGGCATGTCTGGCATAATGTGCTGGATTGTTTGTTGTCAGCTTGAAATAGGCTGAAATCAACTCAGAAGAGGGAACTTCAATTGAGTAAATGCCTCTGTAAGACTGGGTTGTAAGCTGGAGTGTAGGCATTTTCTTAATTAGTGATTGATGGGAGAGGGCCCAGCTTATTGTAAGTGGGTCCAAGCCAAGGGCCAATGGGCCTAAGTTCTATATGAAACAGGCTAGGCAGGTCATGGCGAACCATAGAATAAGTAGCACTCCTCTATGGGCTCTGCATCAACTCCTGCCTCTAGGTTCCTGCGCTGTTTGAGTTCCTGTTATGTGGTGGCCAACAGAGGCTATCTAGTGAGACCTTACTGAGGGACAGAGAATCTGGGCTTGCTTTACCTAGCACAGCTGCATAATGGAATGATTTGGCCAGGGGTTTGTCTACCAGGTGTTTGGAAGGGTCTACAGTTGGCTCTACGGTGTGCTTTGATGTTGCAAAGAAGGGGTCTTTGCCCCTCCCCTTGGCATATTATAAAAGCCCTTTTGAATAAAACTCTAGGTGACTGGGTATTGACCCATGGCCCCCCTGAAACTATCCTTTGTCTCTGTCTTTCTTATCATCTCTTTCTACCTAATACTTCCTCATTCCTCTCTCCTTTATCCAAAAATCCTTCAAAAGGTGGAAGCTGGACTCCCACACTGTTCTGACTTCCTTTGGTGATGAAGAATGATATGGAAGTGTAAGCCAAATAAACTGTTTCCTCCCCAACTCATGTGTGGTCATGGTGTTTCATTGCAGCAATAAAAACCAAAACCAAGACACCTACCAGACATCTTGCTCAAAAAAACAAATAAAGAAATAAGCATTTATGAAAATTTGAGTATAATTCTTAATGACTTGGAGACATTGGGGAACAGAAGGAAATACAGATTAGTGATCTATGGAAAAGGGAAAATAGAAAAGGTGATACTATAGTATTTGAATCAGAATGACCCCATAGTCCCATATGCTTTAATACTTACTCATCATGGACTGCTGCTACTAAGGAGGGATTAGAAGGTGTGGCTTTGTTCATGTAGGTGTGGCCTTATTAGAGCAGATGTGTCACTGGGGATAGGCTTTGAGGTTTCAAGGGCACAAGCCAGGCACAGTGCTTTTCTTTCTTCCTACTGCCTGCAGATCTGGATGTAAAACTATCAGTCATCATGTCTGCCTGTGTGCTGCCATGCTCTTCACAATTATGATAATAAAATAAATATATGAAACTATAATTTAATGCTTTTCTTCAAATGCTTGCTCTAGTAATGCTATCTCTTCACAGCTATAGAACACTGGACAAGAAAGAAGGTGGTGCCAGGGAGCAGGGTATTGCTGTGATGGGCCAGACCATGCTGCCTGTTCGTGGAATGTGATCTTTGGGGCTCTGGATTAGAAAAATGGTGGAACAATTTAAGTGGGCCTTAATGAGCCATACTAGAAGGAACGTGGTAGACAGTGGTGCTGAGAGAAATGTAGATTATGATGGTCCTGCTCAAGAGGTTTTAGAGGACAGTCTATGGACTAGAAAATATTCCTTTGGTGTTCTGGCAATATATATATATATATATATATATATATTTATATTTATATTTATATTTATATGGCTTCTTTCTGCCCTGTTTTCTGAAGGAAATTAAGAGGTTTAGAATAATTGCATTGGCAGAAGTAGTGTCAAGACAGCCTAATATTGACTCTGTCCTGTGGTTTTTAGAGGTCACTCTCATGCAGAGTTATAATGGAAGGCAGCAAACTGAGCAAGAAAAAAATGTCCAATTTTTAGCAGAAAAGGAGAGCCAGGAAGTGTAACAGAAAGCCGGTAGGAATGGAGGTGGCTAAGTCCAGCCCTTGCAAGCAACAGAACTTGGCAGATTTGGACTTAGTTCTGGCTTTAAAGTCAAGGATACAAGAAAAATGTTGTGGAATCTCCCTCTGAAACTAAGGACAGCCACTGAGGTCAGGCATGTGTCAGGGGTGGCTCTCCATGGAAGTCCACAGAAACTATTTCCTGAATCTGTAAAAGCAAAGCCTGGATTGTGTTGGAGACCCCTAATGTTGGAGAAGCCAGAGTCATTAGGTACCTGCCAAGGAAACCTGCTAACATGGTGTGGAACAAACCCAAGGCAGAGAAGAGTGTTACTGTCAACAAAGCTGAAAAGATTTGGAGATCTGAAGAGTGGTTTGACATCAGACATGGAGATACAGAATTTTTAGTCTGCCAAGTTGCTTTTTGGTCTTGCTTTGTGCCAGTATTTCCTTACTGTGTTTCCATTCTGCCCTTCTGTAATGGTAAAGTTTATGCTTGGAAACTACATGTTTGAAGTATGTGATCTGATGCAGAGTGGCCCCCATAGACCAATATGTTTGAATGTTTAGTCATCATAGAATGCTTTGAAGGGATTAGAAGGTGTGGCCTTTAAGGCATAGATGTGGTCTTTTTGGAGGAAGTATGTCACTGTGGGTGGGCTCTAAGGTTTCTTGGTCCCAAGTCAGGCCCATAGCTTTCCACTCTTCCTGGTGCCTGAAGAAAAGGATGTAGAAATCTAAGATACCATGTCTGGTTATGTGCTGTCATGCTCCCCATGATGACAATGGACTAGACTTCTGAAACTATAAGCAAACCCTGATTAAATACTTTCCATTATAAGAATTCCCATGCTCATGTTGACTTTTCATAACAAGAAAACACTAAATAAGACTGCCTTTAGAAGATATAAAATTAACTAAAGAACTCTTAGGAACATTGGTTTTTAAAAGAGAGTAGGTTCTTTCCTGGTAGTGAGAATACCATTAATAAGAGATTGTATGACCCTGTCCTGTGTAAATGTTAGCTGGTGAGTGTTATAGGTCAAATGCCCTGTGTCTCAATCTTCTCACCAGACTGAAGTGAAACAATCAGGTTTGCACTTACCAACATGGGAAAGTTTCCCAACAGGAAATTTTATTGGCACACCCTAACATTCCTAACAGTATACCCACCAATTTGGTTTTCTTTCATTCATGTGGAATGAACTAATGCATGCTGGGAAAGTACACAGAAAGTAACTCACACTGTCCCATCAGAACCTCCTTTATAACATAGTCTGGTGCATCTCACTGACTTAATTTGAAACAACCTCTAATCTAACTATTGCCTAGCCTGTTTCCCTCTGCAGTGTACACAGTAAACTATTCCTTCTATTCTGGTCTAGAATGAGAAGTCACGCTGCACACTTGAATCCTTTTCCTGTTATTGCAATGAACAGCCAATTATGTAATCAGTTTTATTAGAATTGTCTGATGTTACAAAATTTAATACAAGAATTTTGGATGTTAAGTCATGAGGACAAGGTCAATGCCCTGTGTGACTACACATGGTGATAAGGAAACATGAGTCATCATAAGAGACATTGTTTTACAAGTATTTTTCTGAAAGGCTGGAGGTGAAGCTGTTCCTGATTTAATGTGCCTTCCCAATGAGAAATCATCCCCTGCACATATGGCTTAATAAACACTAGTCTCTTTAGTAATAACAAGTCTCCAGATCTGTAGAATGCTCAAGAGGATCTACCCAGGAACAGATTTGCAAACTCATATACACCATAGGCTTAGACACTGCACATATGCTGTCAACCCGGAGAAATGGTGCTTTCTGCCCTGCTGCTATCATGGCTTTCTCAGTTTGCTTTCTTACACAAATCAGAACCTCCTGCCCAGGGTGTCATCATCAACTACAGTGGGATGGGCCCTATTACATTAATCATTAATCAGGAAAAATGCTAGATTTGCCTATGTGTCAATCTGTTGTAGGAATTTAGCAGAGTCCCTGTATTTGGGTAAACATTATAGTGAAGTGTAGTGGGTAGCTGTTCCAGCTTTGACCTTGAAACCCTGCCCCTAGAGTGATGAATCTCCTGCCCAGGGTGTCATTGACTACAGTGGAATGGGCCCTATTGCATTAATCATTAATCAGGAAAAACTCTAGATTTGCCTACATGTCAATCTGTTGTAGAAATTTAGCAGAGTCCTTGTATTTGGGTAAACATTAGAGTGAAGTGTAGTGGGTAGCTGTTCCAGCTTTGACCTTGAAACACTGCCCCTAGAGTGATGGCAGGTAACTGCCACACCTGCCTATGACCTGCCTCTGGGGCTGACCTGCCCCTGGGGCTGACCTGCCACTAGGGCATGGCCGAGAGGGACCCCCTTAAGACTCGAGGTGCATACGTGGTTTCTCTCTCTTTTGGATACCTCATGGTCCTGGAATCTAGACAGGAGACCAAGCCAGAGTTTTCTGCTGGATGGTACTTCATCTTTCTTGGACCCTGTAATCCATCATTATTGGCTATAAGTTATCCTAGAAATAAACTTCTCTTGATTACCAGATAAATTATGTGGAATTGCCTCATTAAATACAGCAATATCTGGTGCCCAACATGGGGCAAACAATAAAATTTGGACTCAGTATTCTTTTTTGGAAAAGAAAAAGGGGAATCCATTCCCTAGGGTATTAAGGTAGATTATTGCATTTAATAGTAAACTAATTTAGTAAAATATCAGCCTTAGGTAATTTGCACTGATATGGATTCTTGCTTATTGATACAAATGCAAACTTTTTATATTCCTATTTAAGATAAATTGTATATTGATACAAATACAGAACTATATTTGTTGTAATGTACATATATTTCTACTCCTGTTTGAAATATTTTGTATATTAATACAAATGTAAAATTATATTTGCCATACTGTATGTATGTTCTACTTCTGTTTAAGCTATTTGGTCTATTGTCACAATCTTGAGGTCATTGTCCTTATACGGTACATCTGCTTACAGTCTTTTTATCTTATTATGTGAATTCTTAGTCCTTAAGTTATTTTAGTAGAGAAGACTTACTGAGTTATAATCACTCATGAGTGTCATTTCTATAGTTATGTTAGTTAGGTTCTTCAGACTTACAGAATCATATGTCAGGTGGATAGGTAGCCTTCAAACACTTCATAGACCTAGAGAAAATGGCATTTAAATGTTTTGATAATTTAGAATTCTGTTGATGTGAGACACAATTGCTCCTGACAGCACCAATCTGATCCCAAGAGATTGTTGGGCTTCTGAGACATTTCCATTTGGAAGTTTGTCTTCTTCTTGCCACAAAAAAAAAATGGCCCATGGGCAAAGAAATGTCCTTGCTTTGACTGTTGACAATATGAATGCTGTCCCTTTGCTATGAGCAGCATACAAGGAAAAGTGACTATTGAACTCTGCCAAGACAGGGTAAGATAGTCTTTCAAAAAAACTTGCTTCTAAAATTGGTCTGACAGATACTCTAGGCCTGTAGCCAATTTGAATGCACCAATGATATTGAAAAATTCTAGGTGACTGAACAGGCTGCCAGCTGTCTCTGTCTACTCTTGCAAGACTCTTGAAAGTTGTTTGTGTCCTTCTCCTGTTTCTCAGGTATTATTATATTCCTTCCCAGGTCTTTGGTGGGGTTGGAGACTAACAATTATAATTATAATCTTCTTGTATCTTAGCTAGAACATATTAAGTATTAGAATCAGGTTTTTCAAGATAGGACATCTTTTGGAAGGACCTCTGTAATATGCCATTTACCTATGCTCCAGACTCTTCTGGATTGTAGTTTGTGTTTCTTGTTTGGTGTTGTTCTTGTTGATATATTTTCATCTTGTCTAGGTCATTATCCCTTATTCCTCCGGGACAATATTTGGTAATCATCCCTACTGTAAATAGTTTTGTATTCGGTTAGAATTTTCTTATTTAGACAAAAGCGTGGGAGATGTAGTGGGTAGCTGTTCCAGCTTTGACCTTGAAACACTGCCCCTAGAGTGATGGCAGATAACTGCCACTCCTGCCTACGACCTGCCCCTGAGACTGATGTGTCCCTGTGGCATAGCCGAGAGGGACCGCCTTAAGACTTGAGGTGCATATGTGCTTGCTCTCTCTTCTGGATACCTTAGGTCCTGGAATCTGAATGGGAGACCAAGCCAGAGTTCTCTGCTGGATGGTACCTCATCTCTCCTGGATCCTGTAACTCATTCCTATTGGTTGTAAGTTATCCCAGAAATAAACCTCTCTTAATTACCAGCTAAATTACGTAGAATTGCATCATTAAATACAGCAATAGTGAAGTTTTTTTCTAGGTCTTGAAGAAATCATTGTGGAAAACATGATTGTTTTCTGTGATTTGTAGAATTCTTTTTCTTAGGGGGCATTACAGCCTTTGCATGATTTTGGTCAAAAGACACTTTTGACACACCTGAAGGTTTTAATTATTGGGTACTGAAAATGGCACATAATAAGGACTAAAGGGTGAGGGGTATGATGTTTTCCTTTAGAGAAACATATAGATTAGATTAGAGACCTTGGTTTGAGGAACTATTTTACCCCAAAACAACTTTGTGTAACAATCAATAAATATGCCTGTCAATGGCAGTTTTAGGTTGAGTCCATCAAAAGATGGACCTTCCTGCTGCCACACAGGCCTAAACAATTCATCTTGGAGTAACCTCTTTCTTTGACCAACTCATGCAACACAGAACCCCTGAAATCAATCTAACTCTAGATTGTATCAAGCTGATAAAATCTATCAAGCATACCTAGACAGTCATCTCCTGCTCCTAAACACAGGTTTTTAAGCAAACCTCAACTTTCTTAATATTCAGTTTTCAGTGTGTGGATCTGAATGAATACACACAAAATTTTGATAATCTGTCAAGGTTAGGACTGGAGAGATTTTTCAGTGGTTAAGTGTACTTATTCTTCTATTGGAAGACATAAATTTCATTCCCAGCACTAACACTGTGTTGCACAATCATGTTGCACATCCTGTTGTAGGGGATCTGATCCCCTGTTCTCTCTTCTATGGGCACCAAACATACAAGGAAGCAAAACACACATATAGGTGAAATAAAATAAATAAATACAGGAAATTAAGAAGTTCTCACATATCTCTTTTATGTCACAATGGACAAAACAGCCAGAAATACATAAAAATGTGACAAATATCTGTAGGCCTAAACCATGCTCCAAGTGCCTCAGTTGGCTTTACCCCTAAGATATGCCCCAAGATCTTCATTGGTGTTATCTTGGCAGGTCTTTACCCCTGAGCCACAACTGCATTCCCTGGTTTCTTTAAATATTGCATTGCACTCGTGTTTACTGCCATAACTTCGTTTCTTGTTCCAGAAACTTAGACTATCTTCTGGGTCGCCCTGCCCCATCTCTGCCCTCACCCAGTGTTCTACACTGTTTATGTTTCCTTTTTAGAATGAGTTTATCATCCTGAGTGGACGGTTGTGATATAGGTGGCATAGTAGAAGTTGTAACATATCAGGTATTGTAGAGTAATGGGAATCAGAGGGCCAGAGTATAGGAAATGGTAGTGTGATGTGGTCAGCTGGGCACCATTGGTAAGGTCCCATGTTGATCTCCCAGTACATGATGAGTCGCGTTCATCATCCTGCAAGCTAGAAAATGTTGTCTATGAGGCTTCAGCTGGCAGTGGTGAAGGATGGAGACTGAATGGCTCCATTTTATCCCCAGGAGCCTTGGGCCTGTATCAGCTGCATCTATAGCAAGACACACCAACACCATACCTCTGTACCTGAATCAAAACCCCATGTTCACTGGCTGCATATGGCTGAAGCAGGGACATGTCACTGAGGCCTTGCCCAGGCTGCATCCAGTCAGCTCTCAGAAGTCAATCTGTACCTTGACTGCTCTGTCTGTAGGTCCTGTCACCCAACCCTGTCCCCACAGAGCCAGTACCTCCATTCTCTGCAGCAACATTGTCATTTGGTCACATAGTGCCTCCTCCTCGGATCTGGCTAGGGTAGCCTGCTGTATCTTCAAAGCCTCCTTTATCATAAAGACTTTTTGGAAAGTTCTGTAATCTGGAGAGGGCAGGGCCTCTAGAGCAGCCACCCTGAGCCAAATGTTGACCTGTGACCTCCACACATGCATATGCACACAAGGAGCACACAGAAAATGGAATAACTGGGTTCAGTGAGATGATTCTGAGGATAAAGAGATAGCTGCCAATTATGTCTTTCTACCTGAGTTCCATCACTGGGACCTACATGGTAGAAGGAGAAAATGGATGCAGATCAGTAGTCCTCTGAACTCCACACATGAATGCCCTCACCCCTACATTAATAAATACATGCAATTTAAAAACCTGTATAGGGATATACATGGGAAACTTGGCTTCAAATCCTGACTTTTGATCCATTATTGCCTGTGTGACTTTGTGTGAGTGGCTTCATCTCTCTGTGCCTGTTGAGAGAGAAGTGTTCCACACTTTAGCATGGTTATAATAAACAACTGGATCATCAACACCCAGAAATGTTCTAGCTGAGCTCTCTTCTTTCTCCATGCCTGTTTCCCATGTGAAAAGTGGGAGGATTTTACAGTACAATACCTTACCATCTCAGGTTCTTCAGTTTTGAGTATTCTTGGCTTAGTGCACCCTGACAGTGAGCAAAAGAGATCCATCCTTTTTGTCAATCTCCTAGTCTTTTCCAGGGACACCTTAGCACAGCCCTGGCCCTGTTATGACCACTCAGACTCTATATAAATCTCCTGGAGCTGCAGCTTGCCCATGGGCAGGTGGGCCTCAGTTGTGTGCATCTCTTCCTTCATAAACAATGCTTCACACTGCATTTGTGGCCCTAGCCCATGGAATCTGACTTGATCCTAGGAAAATTCTGATCTTGCCATGCACCTCTGGCTATTAGCTGTATGTCCTGGGACACATAGTTAAGCCTCTCTCTGCCCTGGTTTCCTCCCTTGGTAGTCTAAGACTATTCACTAGATATTTAGGTGACTGAGGCCAAGTGTGAGGTGTTCAAGGGCTGCAGTGTGAGGTTAGGGTCAGCTTAGGCAGCAAGAGAGACTCTGTCTCAAAATATAAACATGCAATATCTTTTAAGGAAAGTTTTTGTTTGCAGGGTTTTTTGTTGTTGTTGTTGTTGTTTGTTTGTTTTTTGAGACAGGGTCTCAGTGTGGATCTGTGATTCACCAAGTCAGCTATGTCAATGTTTTCTGCGCAGATGGGTCTCATTGGGTAGAGTAATAGCATAGCATGCCCCAGGCCTCTGCATAAACAGGACATGATAGTGAAACCTGTCATTCCAGTAACTGGAGTTGGAGGCAGGAAGGTCATGCTTTCAAGGTCAGCCTGAACATCGTGAGCCCATTTAAAAAACAAAAATCCCAAAACAATGTTTAACAACAACAACCAAAAAATCAGGGCTCAGTGGTGGTCAGGGCCCAGGAGGTAAAGTTGCTTGAAGCCAAGCCTGGTGCACATGATTTGGTTCTAAGGACCCACAGGAGAGGACTGGGTCCCACAGGCTCTCATCTGACTTTCAAGCTGTACCATGCTTGTGTATGCACACAGATAACAATAATAAATTAAATATCTCTGAAGTGAATAAAAAGGGATGAGACATGGTTCAATACTTTAGCACCTCTTGTAGAAAACACAGATCAGTTTCCAGCACCCACACGGCAGCTCACATCTGTAACTCCAAAGTTCAAGGCAATCTGACCACCTCTTCTTGCCTAATGGGCAGTACCCTTGTGTGAAGACAGACAAATGTCCATATTCATGAGGAAATATACCCTAAGGAGAGTCTGGTGGCAGGAGCAATTCATATGGAAGACCTTACTCTTGCCCTCTCATGCTTCAACCCCAGCTCTACCAGCTGCCTCTGCAGCCAGGGCATGTGGTCTGGCAGGGTGCTCAGCTCAAGTACTCCAGCCCTTACTGGCTGCATCTCAGGTGGAACAAGGCATTATCTAGCCTGTGGGTTTGAATCCCAACACTTCCCAAATGTATGGTCATCACTACACATGTGTGTGTAATTATGTACTTGTAAAGATATTTTTATCACATTTTATTTTTGTGTGTGTGTATCTGCAGTCAGGTGCACACATGCCACAATGCATAGGTGGCAGTGGACAACTTGAGAATTGGTTCTCTCCTTCCGTCATGTGGGTAGCAACATTAGGTCAGTAGGGTTGGCAGCAAGTCACATATTGGCTTGTCTGTCTTGCTGACTCTGATTATACCTTTTGAGAAATATGGGACTATGTGTTTGCAGTATGTATCTAAGCATGACAGGTATATTTATTAGTGTGGGGCATGGGTGATGTGTGTGTCTGCAGGGCTGCCATTTTTGCATGTGTGTCTTTAGAGAAGTCTTCATGACTGTAGGAGTAGGGAGTGGCAGAGGTGTTGTGCAGAGGAATATTGAATGAGACTGGGCATCATGATGGAACCAGGAGATATGGGGCTCACCTGAATGGCATACATGAGATGGCTGCTATATAAAAGCCACTACAGCACCATTCTCCCAGGACTTCTCCCATGAGAACAGGGGAGGAGAAGTCCAAGGGGTTAGAGATTCAAGATCATCTTTTTTCTGCACAATGAGTTTAAGGTCAGTCTGGGCCACAGAAGTCCCTCCCTAAAAAGAAGGATGAGGAGGGAATGGCAAGAAGGCAAGGAGAGAGGAGGAAGTGAATGGAAAGGGAAGTGGAGGGTAGGAGAGGTGTGGCTCATCTACAGCAAGACACACCCACACCACACCTCTGAACCTGAGGCAAAACATCATGGTCAGTGGTCACTGATGCCTGAGACAGGGAGGTATCACCCACACTCTCATGCACAGAACCATCCTCTGCAGTGACACTGTCACTTGGCCACTCAGCACATCCTTCTCCTCAGAGCTGTCTAGCGAAGCCTGCTGTGCCTTCAGGGCCTCCACCAGCATAAAGTGGATAGTTCTATAATCTACAGGTGGCCTGGGCTCCATGAGCAGCCACCAAAAGCCGAGCAGGGGTCCAGGAACCTCTTCACCAGGCAGCTTGTTACAGAGCCACAGATTCAGGACAGGAGCTGAACGGACTGAGAACTTGTATCTGTTTACCCCAGAAGATAAAGACATTCCTTTTATTTTTTTTAATGTTTGAGAAGAAAAAATCCAAGGGAAGATTTATTTTGTGACCCTTGAAGAGATTCCAAATCACATTTGATGTTTATTCATAAAATTATATTGGCACACAATCCTGTCTGTTCACAGCAAACAGAAACCAAATACTGTGTGGTCTACAGGTAAGCAGATACTTTGTCTTTTTGGCCCTTCATAGAAAAACACCCAGCCTTCCCTGCTCTTAGGGTCTTTGTTGACCTGTCTGGGGGAATGTTAGAGTCTGGAACAGCCTGGCCCTGCCCAGTTACCCAGCAACCCTACTTGAATTTCAGCCTTACAGGATGCCCAAGGTTGACCTGTGACCTCCACACATGCACATGCACACAAAAAGCCCACAAAAAAGATGCAATTAGGGGACAATGAGTTGGCTCAGGGGGTTAAGGCACTTGAGGCCAAGCCTCTCTCTTTACCTGAGTTCAGTCCCTAGGATCTACATTGCCGAAGGTGAAAACAGATGCAGGCAAGTCATCTCTGACTTTCACACATGCATACCACAACCCCTAACTGAAGAAATACATATAATTTAAAAAAATTTTTAAAGTTACAGATGGGAGATTTGAGGTAAAATCCAGAGTTATGATCCCTTTAGGGGGTGTGTGGCCTTGTGTGACTGGATTTACCTCTCTATTCCTGTTACTTCAAATGGGGATAATTAGAGAGAGCAGTTAAGTGCACCACACCAGTTACCATGGCTACAAGGTCCACTTGGAGCATCAACACCCAGAGTGGCTCTAGCTGAGACTCTCTTACTTCTGTGTCTCAGTTTCCTATGTAGATGGATCTGAGTCATAATGTCTGTTAGTTCTATTATTTCTCTGTTTAGTTTTTGTCTGGATAGCCTGTCCATTGGTGAGAGTGGGGTATTGAAGTCTCCCAGTATTACTGTGTGAGGTTCAATGTGTGATTTATGCTTTAGTAATGTTTCTTTCACAAATGTTAGGCTGCCTGCTTTTGAAGCATAGATGTTGGGAATTGAGATATCATCTTGGTGGATTTTTCCTTTAATAAATATGAAGCATCCTTCTCCATCTCTTTTGATCAACTTTGGTTGGAAATCTATTTTGCTAGATCCATCTGGATCTCTGTAAGTTCAAGGCCACACTGGGCTTACATGAGAGAAACAGAACCAGGCAGTGGTGACACACACCTTTAATCCCAGGAAGTAATATAGCAGGACACAGAAAGGTATTTAAGGCATGAGGAAATAGGAACTCACTCTCTTGAGGCTGAGGATTTTGTTGCTGGCTGTTTTGCTTCTCTTATCTTTCAGCTTTCACCCCAATAACTGGCTCTGGGTTTTTTTTATTATAACACCTTTTAAGATTCATGTTACATCTGGCACCCAAAGTATGTGGCACAAATTCACACACACACACAAAGCTGCTTGTCTGTAGCCTTGCAGGCCCCCAGCTAAGTCCTGAGCTGCACATGGCTGGAGTCTCCACCCCACATGGGCCAAAGTCCCTAACCAGTTGGATCCAGATGGCTGGATCTTTCACTTCTTCTCTCCTGGTGGGTTGTGGGCTCTCCTTGGGTCCCCATCTCAGACTGCTGCCACACTAGGTAGCTGCCTTGAAACCCACTTGGGCTTCTAGTGTTCTATGCAATCGGCAGAGCTGGTGAGCCAATTAAGATTTCTTAAAGGGAGAAATTAGTTAAAAGAGAATTTTTTCTCACATTAAAAAATGGGAAACATTTTTACAGCAGAGGATGTTTGGTCTCTGTTTGATAACACATTAGGTGGTCTGAAAATGGAACAATTAAATGAAAGGATAATTAATCTTGATGGGATAGCTGTAACATCAATTATAAAGTTTATTTGTTTGCTCATTTCTGTTTTGTCATTAAAATGCTAGTTAATGTGAATGTCAAGATAAAAATTTTAGAAAAAAATGTTAAAACAGATCATAGAGAAATTCAGACCAAGATAGAGGAATAAAGATGAACCAATCTCAACATTGCATTATACGGTTACAGGGAAAGAGCCTAAGGCTTTCAAACAGCCAACCTTAATCTATCCAGTAACCATACAGGAACTGCCAAATGCTCAAGGCTGTGTATGAGCTTATTGGACTCCTGTACAAGTGTTAGATTTGAGGAGATTCAAAGAAGCTATAGTGTCATATGGTATGCATTCTCTGTTGGTGAAGCATATGTTAAACTCATGGTCAACTTGTAATAGAATTATCCCTTAAGACTGGAAAGATTTGGTTAGAGTGGCCTTTGAGTCTGGTCCCCAGTTACAATGGAAGACCTGGTAGAAAGATAAGGCTAAGACCATTGAACAACGATGTAGGGCTAGAGGTATGGAAATTTCCCAAGATAAACTTCTTGGAGAAGGCAATAATACTGATATACAAAGACAATCTTTGTATGATGACCACACCCTAATTTTATGCTGAATGGTAGCCTTAAATGCTTGGGACAGAACTGAAGAAGTAGGAAAGAAAATTGAGTCATGTACAAAAATTATAGAAGGCCCAAAAGAAACCTTTACTGATTCCTTACAAAGGCTGTCTTTAGCAGTAAATAGAATGATACCAAATTCAGAGGCTAGACAAATAATAATTTAATCTCTGGCTTTTGAAAATGCTAATGCACAATGCAAAAGGATAATTAGGCCATTAAAGGCAGCATCAGCACCCTTGGAGGAATGTATCTGAGGTACAATTAATATTGAATCGCATGACCATGATGATACTTGGATAGGAGAGGTGATTTCCAGAGGTTTGAAGAAAAATCATCATGTCAGATGTTCCAAATGTGGTAAGCAAGGTCACCTAAAAAGGGACTGTAAACAGGGTGTTCCTATAAAACAATGTTTTTTCAAGGAATAATCCCATCAGAATGCCCCTCCCTTCTGGAATATGCAGAAAGTGTGGTAAAGGCAAACATTGGATTAATGAATATAGATAAAAAAAAGGGACAGACAAGGTAATCCTTTGTCTTTGCCATCGGGGAAATGCCCTGGGGGCCCTCTCTCAGGCCCTCATGGCAAATTCAGCTCAGTTCTTTCCTGTCATCATGGAAGAAAATTTTTCTCAGAGCAATTAAGGAACCTAATGACTATTGTAAGAAACTATACTGCGCTGGATGATAGAATACCTTTAGAAAGTAAAACAAAAATTTAAGTAGAAACTATAAATCAAAACTGATAAGGCCTAGAAAGGGAAACTCCCCAAAGTTAGGGTTGGGTAAGGGTTGTGTTTTTGTCTTTCAGGAGAATGCATGCAAAATCTCTGTGTCATGTTCGAAGAGCCACCTGATATAGGACAGAACAAAAACCAAAATTAAGGGATTATTCTATTGCCACTAATCTCACAATTCCTTGGTTTTATTTTGACTCTTTAAAACTTTTCTTCAGGTATGAATTTTATATCAAAATTTATAAGATTTATATATATATATATTAAACTTTTGTCATGATATTAATGGTCATACAGAGTACTAACTAATTCTAGAAAAAAAGGCTTTATCTAGCTTCCTGTACATGATTTTGGGTTTGAGTCTCTATCAGTTTTCTGCAGGGAACCATTACCATGCCTAACAGCGAATTTGAAGTCTCCAAAAAAGATGATGGGGCCCCACAATTATGATTCCATCAGGATGATGATAATAACACTAAGATGACAAACACCACCCAAAGATCAATTTTGAACTACAAACTGCTCAGTATGGCTAGCTGAGATGATCCAGCTTCATAGACTCTCTGAGCAAGGACTTGAGACAAGCCCTGCATTTTCCCATTATGCAGAGACTGGACAACAAATGATACAGCTACCTCTTCCAAGACTTGACAACCCCAAATTTTTCTTTTCAGGATCCCCTAAAGATGCCATCACCCACAGATGGCAGAAAGTAATTTTAAGGACATGATTCCCATATTCTCAAGAGGTGGGGTAGGTGGTTTTTGGTCATTCAATGAGTTATGGATAATTGTCATTGTTTAGAATGGTTGATTACAAATTGTTAAGTGGTAATGGTATGGAAGAAAAGCTAAACAAGGAAATTAGACTCAGGGTATTTGTTTAAAAAAAAAAGAAAAAAGAATATTAATAAGAGGTATACTATTTAATCTACTCTGAAAAAAAAGTTATTGAAATAAGAGGATAAAAGGGTAGCTTATTGAATCTACTCTGAAAAGAAAAGAGGGGAGGATATAGATATAATAAGATAAAAAGGTAGATTATTGAATCTACTTTTAAAAGCAACTACTAGCTTTAAATATTTTACATTGGAATGAATTTTTGTATATATATGCAAACTATGTATATTGATATAAATTTGACATTGATGTTCTTAGAAAATACTGTACATATATTTCTAATTTTGTTCAAAGTAACATACCTATACAGCTCATTTAAAAATGTAATGCAAATTGCTAGTCCTTGAAAGTTATTATTAATAACTAATTACGATATAAGAAATGCAAGTTAATAGTCATTACAATCAAACTTGTAGTCATAGTAGGTATGTTTTCAAGGTTAAACAGAAATATATTTTAGACAGGTCATCTTCAAACACTTCAGAGATCTATAGAATATGGCATTTAAAATGTTTTAATAACATTGATTCTTCTTTATGACTATGAGACATATCTGCTCCTGCCAGCACCAATCTACTTCAGAGATCCATGGGCATTGAAAAAATTCCTCATGGAGTTTACTTTCTTTGTGTCAAGTTAGCCACTAGTCAAGAAAGTACCCTTCATCGACTGCTGACAGTATGCTGTCCAAAATGGACCAGCAGGACACAAAAGAAAGGACTGCCAAACCTTGCCAAGACAAGGTAGGAAGGCCCTTTAGAAAACCCTACTTCACAGATGAGTCTGTCAGGTATGCTAGGCCTGTAGGCTAAAGATGGATACCTCAAAATTACAGAGAAATCTTGGGTGACTGTCAAGGCAGCCAACTGTTTCTGTCATTTCTCACAATTTTTTGCAAGTCATTTGTTCACACTTCCTGTTTACTTAGTTAATATTATTTCCTTATCAGGTCTTGGAGGGAGTTGAAGATTAGATATTTATAGTTTTCCTTGTTAACAAATTCAGAAAAGAAACTCACTGAAGAGGTGTAAAGTATATAAGATTAAAAGACATCAAAAGAATTAAAAAAATCAAAAGATAGTTTTGGGTTGGTAATACAAGTTAGGATAGAAAGCAAATTAGATACAATTCTTTGAATTCACAATGATAGGAGAGATAATGAAGTATTTTCTCTGAATTTGTCAAATGCAAATGGACTAGATAGTGTTGATATATTTATTGCCTGTATATACTGTATATACTTATTGTGCTTATTATATAGTTTTCCTTATAGTAGTTATAACCTATATTATTTTAGACAAATAAAAGGGGAAATGTGATATGTACCCCAATAAAGCTTACCTGGGGATCAGAGGACAGAGCTAGCCACTAAATTAGATATAGAGGTCAGACAGTGGTAGCACACACATTTAATCCTGTCACTTGGGAGGCAGAGAGCCCTCTGAATCTCTGTAAGTTCAAGGCCACATTGGACTACATGAGAGAAACAGAGCCAAGCAGTGGTGACACATGCCTTTAGTCCCAGGAAGTGATATGGCAGGACACAGAACAGTATATAAGGCATGAGGAAACAGGAACTCATTCTCTTGAGGCTGAGGATTTTAAAGAGGTAAGTCAGTAGCTGGCTGTTCTGCTTCTCTGATCTTTAAGTTTTCATTCCAATATCTGGTTCTGTGTTTTTTATTATAAGACCTTTCAAGATTCGTGTTACAGCTAGGAAAATTTTCTTCTATCATCTTGTTGAAAATATTTTCTGAGCCTTTGACCTGGGATTCTTCTCCTCCTATTTCTAATTATTTTAGGTTTGGTCTTTTTATATTGTTCCAGATTTACTGAATGTTTTCTGTAAAGAACATTTTAGATTTAACGTTTTCTTTGACCAATGTATCAATTTCTTCTCTCATCTATTCTATACCTGAGTTTTTTTCTTCTACCTATTGTAATCTGTTGGTGACACATGTGTCTGCAGTTACTGTTCACTTCCCTAGATTTTACATCTACAGGATTCCCTCAGCTTGTGCTTTCTTTATTGCTTCTATTTGCATTTTCAGGTGTTGAACAGTTTTATTCATTTCCTTCACCTGTTTGCTTCTATTTTCCTGGATGTATTTAAGGGATTCATTAATTTCCTCTTTAAGGGCCTCTATCATCTTTATAAGATTGGATTTAAGGTAATTTTCCTAGGCTTCAGCTGTCTTAGAATGTCCAAGGCATGTGTAGTAGGATAGCTGGACTCTGTTGGTGCCCTATTGCCCTGGCTGTTTTTGATTGTGTTCGTACCCTGCCCCTAGTCATCTGATTTTGGGGTTATTATAGGTTTAGGTGCTGGTCTCTGACTTTATCTTTGTTAGATGGATTTTTTTTGGAGAGGGGGAGGATGTTTTCCCCTTGGTTTCTGTATCCTCTCTGATCTTCTGGTCTGAGTATCCTGGGGTTCTGGTGACCAGCCAGGTCACTTCAGGTCCAGTTAGGGGTCTCCACTAAGGTTTTTTTGCATCCTGCATGACCTCTGGGGTGCCTACATTGCTTGTGGCTGTTAGGTGGATTTTAAGGAATATTAGCTGGTATGGGTGGTGTCTTACCTGGGATCCCTAGTGCCTGGATGGCATCTGGTAAAGCAGAAGTCTTCTGTCAAAGTTGTGACCCAGAATATGAAACCCAGGGGAATGGAGGTGTTGAGGGATGTTGGATGGGCTTTATGGAGTTTTGGTGGATGATGAGCTGTGTCTTACTTGGATTTCCTTTAATGGATCTGGTCTGTGGTAAAACAGAACCTTTCTTCCAGAGTTGTGGGCTGGAATATGGAGCCCAGTGGAAGGGGTGCAATTTTTTTTATTAGTATACACTATTCCATTTTAAATTATATAGAAGTAGGAACTCCCATAACAAAATTTTGTATAAAAGATGAGCATACTTCAAAAGCATTCTGTGAGGATTGAGGTACAGGACCAAAAAGTTAGAATATGTATAAATGAACACATACAGATATGGTATTCGAGCTAAAAGAGCAAAGTGACTGACATCCATTGCCATAATTCATTATTTTTACCTCCGGGATTAACTCATGCTATATGACTGACAATGTAAAAGAACGTAAGTAGGACATATCTCACTTGCCTAAATGGGATGGGGCACTGTACATGAAGCATATTAGAAGTAGTATGTAGGAGTTGATGTTCTGTTCTAGAGAAGTAAAAAAAGGGCAGGTTCATGCATCAGCTTGTTTGTTTCCATCTGCAATAAAAACAGGCAGGCCAAAGTATGCACAAGTATGAGTAATAGACAAAGGACATCTGAGGGTTTTAACCAGATGTTTTAGTTCCTGTAGTAATGGAAGAATAACAGGTAGTATAGATTAAAATAAAGCAGTTTCTACTGCTGGAAATATTCTACAGCAGAATCTGAAACAATATTTAAAAGGTTTATAAATTAACTGTAATCCACAAGTCTAAAAAGCCAGTTCCACCTATTGACCTCAACAAAAAGAAGTATTAATTGATTGATGAATATCTGGACTATGAATCCTTCCTAATTGATTATATGAGCCATCAATAAAATAAGTTTCTGCCTGTAGCAGGTTGAACAATTTTTGTAATCACAAATTTAGGCCATATCTTGCCAGCAGGATAATGATGTCCTCTCTTTCCATAGAAATCTGTAAATGATTTGATAGTCCATACAGTTGTTTAACACACCAAAGCACTGATTGTTACTTATGGGTAAAAAACACAGCAACAATCAAATCTATATAATTGTTGATATTAAGTCATGCCCTGATTTACTAATTAAGCAAGAAGAGTAAGGAAGCTTGTGTTTTCTTCCCCTTATCATGTAAATAAGTCCATTCCAAAGGTTTATCCTCTTGTGCTACAGTAAGTGTATGAGACAATGTAGTGGGGAAAATAAGTAAGTTTAAAGGGAGTGAAGGATACACATGACACATGAATGCCATGCTGCCTCTACTTCCGTAGTTTTAAATAGAATGGTTAATGCATCATTAGGTACTCCTAACAGAGGACATAGCCAATTAATATCTCCTACAAATTTCTGAAAGTCATTAAATGTTTTTAAGTTGTCTTGTGTAATGGATATTTTTGGTTTTGTGTGGTTCAATAGTTGTTCTAGCAACTAATTTTCCTAAATATTGCAGTGTCTGCTATTTGCACCATTTCAGTACAATGTCCATTGTGGCATATCCTAAGTCATGTCATATATGAACTGTAGCTCTTCCTTTTTGGGGTAGGCAAACAGGATATCATCTATATACTGAATGGTATAAGGCTAAGGGAATGTATGTCTCACAGGCTCTCACACCTTTCCTATATAGTATTGACACATAGTAGGGCAGTTTGTCATGCATTGAGGAAATAAAGTCCATTGATATTGGAGCAGAGGTTCCTTATGACTGACAAAGGGAACAAAAAAGGAAAACACACGTTATCAGGATGAGTAAGTATACTTTAAAAACAATCTTTTAAATCCAAAGCTATTGAAGGCTAATCTTTAGGAATATCTGTGGGAGTAAACCTGGCTGTAAACCTGCTACTGGCTAGTACTTTGTGACCTTTATAATGTAAATAAATCCATTCCAAAAGTTTATCCTCTTGTGCTATAATATCTGTAGGTGACAATTTAGTGGGTTAAATAAGTATGATTGAGGGCAGCAAAAGATACACAAATGCATCTAGGTTCTGATTCAAATATCTGTAGTTATTTTTTGCCTCTCAAGATGGTGAGGACAGTCCAGTGCCATCTCTCCTTCTAGAGTTTAAATGGATTTGTTAGTGCATAATTAGGTGTTAAAGATTTTGATTTTGTGAAGTTGCACTGGAAATACCAATCAAATATCATGAGTACAGGAATGAATACATAAATGAAGTCAACTTTTTTATAGGCTCTTCTAAGTCTTAACCAAAATGGAGAGAATTCAAGATTAGATAGATCAGTAAATTACTCATGCCATACTTCATATAATTTTCAGAAAATGGAGGATATGTATTTAAAGGAGGCTCTAGAGAGGGAACTGAGGGGACTGGCCTCAGCACACATACAGGTGATACTATTTTTACTCTTAATTTTGTCTTAACAAGGAAAATCACCTTTTTGCCTTTTATCAATTTTAAAGTTTGATCATAAAGTCTATATTCATTCATGGAATTCACTATCATTCCTTCATAATTAATGTCCTCCTTATCTTTCTTAGTTTGGTAATAGTCCATGTTAGTGATCAAAGGACCCAAAATTAAACAGGAACTTTTCCTTGTTCATATGTCTTTCCAATATTGTTTTGGGCTCTGTCCCATACTTCATCTAAAATTTCTTTTCTGGAAACCAGGAGTTATAATTATAATCAATTTGCAAGCAATCTAATATTTGTGATTTTAATACTTGTGCTCCTTCTTTTAGAAAATGATGCACTAGCTCAACATAAGGCAAAACTTTCCCTGGTTTCTGTGCCATCAATCTCACTAACCTACTCTGAGGGTCTTCACTCTCATAATTTGTAGCTGACTTCTTTCTGTTCAATTACAACTTTTCACCACTCTAGAGGTGGTGGGACCTGGGAGAATGGAGTCAATAAATGAGGAGGACTAAAGTCTCATACAATAGCCAACTTTATTCAGTGCCCCCAGACAATTTATATTCTGCAGATTAAGAAAGGTAAGATGAGTAAAGTTCTCATGAGTTTAATAAGTATACAATGATTAAAAAAAACAAGTTACATGGAACAAAAATATGTTTTTCCATAAAAGTATATAAAGGATAATTCAAACATTTAATTGAATAACAATAGCAAGCAATACTGAGTATTGAAGTGGCTTAATAGGGATGTTTTTGTGTCAAGTTGTATACAAAATCTGAAATCAACTCACACCTGCCTGATGCACCTGGGAGGAGCACAAAAAACCATTCCATAACAATTTCTGGCTTTGAAGAAACTGAGGTCACAAGAATCTTGCCTGTTTTCTTGGACTGCTAACGTAAACATCCAAATTCTCCTCAAATGACTCCTTTTAAGGACTGTGTTCTGACATAACACCTAAATCAATTTTAATTTTAGGAAAAAATACAACATATACACAGAAAAGCTCTTTTAAAATATAGTCATACACACACACACACACACATATCTATCTTTGCTCCATTTGCATACCTGGTGGCCAAGGAAGCCAGAGAGTACATCAGATCTTTAGGACAAGGCTTTATAAGTAGTTTTGAGCCATCTGATATGGGTTCTAGGAACCAAACTTGGGTACCGAACAGCAGTGCTACAACTGAATCAAATTCCCAAATGCCAAATATGTCATTATAGTGTAAAAGATGAAAATGTGTCATTACTTTCTGTCTTCTATCACATGGAGGTGATGAAATACCCTGGTATTTGGTTATTGAAGGCTTGAATGGATTTCTATCCCTCTGTGAATGGACTCTGCATATTGCTTTTTATTGTAATTGTTAACACAGTTCTCTTGATGGGAATGAAGACAACAAAAGATTTAGTTGAGTAGAGATAAGTCCAGATTATATTAGAGAAAGTTCCATAATGTAATACGTTTTTTTAACAGTTTATTTTACATGCATAAGTGTTTTGTTTGTATGTATGTCTGTGTGAGGGTGTTGGATATCCTGGAATAGGACTTACAGACAGTTGTAAATTTCCATGTGGGTGCTGTGAATTGAAACTACGTCCTCTGGAAGAACAGCCAGTGTTCTTAATTGCCGAGTCATCTGCCCATAACCCCTTTTTTTGGATTTCTTGAGACAGGATGTCTTTGTTAGCATTTTGGGAATGAAACACCATGACCAAAAAGCAAGCTGGGTAGGAAAGGGTTTATTTGATCTACACCTCCATATTTCTGTTCATCATTGAAGGAAGTCAGGACAGAAATCTAAACAGGGCAGGAACCTGGAGGCAGGCGCTGATGAAGAGGCCATGGAGGGGTACTGCTTACTGGCTTGCTTTCCATGGCTTACTTAGCCTGTTTTCTTTTAGATCCCAGAACCCTTCCCCATGAATCACTAATTGAGAAAATGACTTACAGCCAGATCGTATGGTGGTATTTTCTCAATTGAGTTTCCCTCTTTTCAGATAATTCTAGTTTGCATGTGAAGTTGATGTAAGACTAGCCAGTATAATTGATCACTTGTCAACTTGACACAGAAACACATCCCTATTAAGCCACAACCTTAAGATGGGCAATGGTGGCACATGCCTTTAATCCCAGCACTTGAGGCAGAGGCAGGCAATCTCTGGGAGTTTGAGGCCAGCCTGGTCAACAAAGTGAGTTCCAGGACAGCTAGCACTGTTACACAGAGAAACCCTCTCAAAAAAAAGCCACCACCTTTCCTTTCTTACTCATTCACAAGCTCTCACATTAAAAACATAAATAACTTTAATAAATGTCCCACAATTTTTACAAATTCAAACATATTAAAAATCCTTTCAACTTGTAAAGTCAAAATTAAATATTTTCTCCCTTCAAGAAAGAAGCATGGTAGTAACAACCTGAAAAAAACAAAACCAAACTCTGACAGTATAAATAACTCAACATCCAAGGACTGGGACACACTCACAATCTTCAGGGCTTCTCCAAAGGGCTTGGGTCACTTCTCTGGCTACACCCTCTACAGTACATAAAACTTCTCTTCTAGACTCTGACTGGTTCCACTTCACAGCTGCTGATGGTCGTGGTGGACACCCCATAGTACTGTCATCTCCAAAATGATGGAGTCTTTGCCTGGTGTGCAAAAGTTCACCTCTTTTATTAGGCTCCTGAAATTTCTCTCTAGCATGTATTCTTTCATGATTTTGAAGATGACTGCTATGTACAAAAGTTTTACCACATTGATTACATCTGTAGGGTCTCTCTCCAGTATGGTTTTTTTCATGTTTCTGAAGATAACCTTTCTGTGCAAAGGCTTTACCACATTGATTACATTTATAGGGTTTCTCTCCAGTATGATTTCTTTCATGCATTTGAAGATAACTGCGAGTTGAAAAGGCTTTACCACAATGACAACATTTATATGGTTTCTCTCCAGTATGACTTCTTTCATGCCTTTGAAGATTGCCATTACTTGCAAAGGCTTTACCACATTGATTACATTCATAGGGTTTCTCTCCAGTATGACATCTTTCATGTTGTTTAAGACTACTAGGATCTGTGAAGGCTTTACCACATTGATGACATTCATAGGGTTTCTCTCCAGTATGACTTCTTTCATGTTGTTTAAGACTACTTGAACATGTAAAGGCTTTATCACATTGATTACATCCATAGGGTTTCTCTCCAGTATGATTTCTTTCATGACTGTGAAGATGACTTTTTTGAGCAAAGGCTTTACCACACTGATTACACCCATAGGGTTTCTCTCCAGAATGACTTCTTTCATGCCTGTGAAGATGACTGTTATGTGCAAAGGCTTTACCACATTGATTACATTCATAAGGTTTCTCTCCAGCATGACTTCTTTCATGCCGGTGAAGATGACTTTTTCGTGCAAAGGCTTTACCACACTGATTACACCCATAGGGTTTCTCTCCAGAATGACTTCTTTCATGCCTCTGAAGAAGACTGTTCTGTGAAAAGGCTTTGCCACATTGATTACATTCATAGGGTTTGTCTCCAGAATGAGTTCTTTCATGTATTTGACAATGACTAGGACGTGCAAAGGCTTTTCCACATTGATGACATTCATACTGTTTCTTTTTAGTATGAGTTCTGGGTACTTGAAGATGACTATAATATGCAAAGTCTTTATTGCCTTTATTATATTCATAAGGTTTTATTTTCAAAAGAGGTCTTTGGTGTAATTGTAAAGAGGAATCAGATCTAAATGATTTATCAAGTTGTTTACATTCATAGGTTTCTTCTTCATTATGGGATTTTTTGTGTGTTTGAAGATACTTATAATCGTTAAAGACTTTAGTACATTGCTCACATTTATGGCATCCTTTTCCTGTATGAGTTTTTTCATCACTTTGAAGAGAGCTAGAAGAACTCAGAGCTTTAAGACATTGATTGCATTCATAAAATTTTCCTGTAGTGTGAGTCACATTACATGTGCAACATGAACCAGGAAAAACAGAAGAATTTCTATATTCCTTGTACTCATGAGGCTTTTCTCCAGTGTAAGTATGTAGATGTATTCCCACTGCAGTTGGAAATCCAATTAATTGTACACTTGTATCACATTTACAAAGTCTTCTCATAGTGGGAACTACTATATATCTTCTAATTTTTCTGGGAGAAAGAGAGGTACATTGCTTCTTTCCATATCCCTTAGGATCACATGGCTTGTATCCTGAGTGACAGATGATATACCTATTAAAGGAACAATAATAAACCAAAGGCTTTCAGATTGCATTTGCACAGTTTAACTTTCTGTTTCTCATAAAGATATGGTGTAGAGGTTAAGTTCTCTCGACCACAACAACTTTCTTGACTCTCATAAACTGCCCCTCTCAATAAACTATGGTAAGTCACTAGAAGTATATGAACAACACTAGCTTTACTATCGGCTATTTGCATGTAAAATATCTTGGACATACTCTAATCCCCTAATCAATATGAATGCCTTTACAATTAGTGCATTGAATAAAAGTAAATGGATGGATCTACATGGATCTCAGGGAGCTATGATTAATATGGTATAATATTAACATTAATATGGCATAATATTAATATGAAATCTGTTAAGGCATTGTTTCCTTGTCTTTTTTTCCTTGTCTTGTTTCTTAGAAGAATGCCTTGCCAACACAGATCAGCTACCTGAATTTGAGTTACATAATGCTGTAAGAATTTTATAATCATCACAAAGCTGTAATTATTTACACTGTTGCTTTTCATTAAACATCAGGGCACATTAAAATTTCAGAGACAGAAATGTATACATGAAAATTACCTTCTTTGAATGTGACCGCTGGAGAACTGACAGTCTAGAGGGGGCACCCTCTGTATCCAGGAACCACTGGCCCAACCTGGGCCTGAATTGGCAGTGGACACAGACTCTTGGGTCTGTGGGGGCCATATTCAATCAGGAGCCACTGACCCAACCCAGGGCTGATTCAGCAATGGACACAACGCAGCTGAAGAAGGGCAGGGGATTCTAACCCTAGCCTGAAGTGGAAAGCCAGCCAAGCACCCACCCCACACCATGTGGCCAGGATAGATAGAATGCAACCACAGGCACTACCAGGAGCCTGCCCAGTGCTGGTACCAGGTGGTTGGGCACTATAATGATCTCCTTGTGATGAGGAAGCATGGCCTAGCCCTGTGCCATGATGACCTGAGTGAGACAGGGAGACCCACATGCAGGCCTGGTGCTGCGCACCCTGAGCTCTTAACAGAAAACATTGGCCCACCTTGTACCTCACAGCACCAGCCAGGCCACTATTAGAGTGAGCAGAGGTACAGTATGTTGTCTTATGGGAGAGAGAGGGAGAGAGAGAGATAGAGAAAGATGGAATGGTTCAAGTCCTGTGAACAGAAGCAAATCTGAAGATGAGAGAGGAGGAGAGCTGATCCCTTTATCAGCAGTAACACACAGGAAAGTGAGCCTTGCACTTTGTCCGGGCAGCACAGCAGAGATGACCCTGTTGATGAGACCACAGGTGAGCCAACCCTGAGGACAGGAGCATGGAAGACCTAGCTCCACCCCTCATCTACCACATACCAACATGGGCTGGGAATAGATGCATTTCCACACCCCCTTCCTATACTTCAATGCCTGGGGCAGATGGGAGAGCCGGCCCTATGGTCACAAGAGCAGGACAGCTGTTCCTGACCCCCACCAGCTGCAACACTCAGGAGAGCAGGCTCTGTACAACACCAGGGCAGCAAAACTGAGCCAACATTGTTAGTGCATGTGTGGGAGAGCCAGCTCCCAAACTATTACCATGGGAGGGCTGTCGCCATTACTCATCTGTTTTGTGGTGACATTGGCAGTGGAGACATGCCCTCCCTCAAGCCCAGCAATGCCGGAGGCAGGTGGGAGAGATGACCCTGTGATCATAAGAGTGGAAGAACCATCCCTGACCCCCACCATCTGCAACATTATAGAGAGCAGGCCCTGTACCTTGCTGGGGCAGCACAATAGAGACAACCCTGTAAACACAATTTTGAGTGAGCAAGTCCCAAAATTGTGAGCAGGGGAGAGCTGTCCCCATTACCCATCTGTTCTATAGTAGCATGGGTTGGGGAGAGCTACCCTTTCCTCCCTCCCCCCAATCATCAACACCTGGGGCAGGTGGGAGAGCTGGCATTGTGGTCATAATAGCAGGAGAGCTGTCCCTGACCCCCCACCAGCTTCAACATTTGAGAGAGCAGGCCCTGAACTTTCCCAGGGCAGCAAAATAGAGCCAATATGGTTAGGGCAGGTGTAGGTGAGCCAGCCCCGAAACTGTAACCATGGGAGAGATGTTCCCATTTCCCATCTGGCAGACCAACCCTACAGCTGCCTATTCCCAGACCCAGCATTATGACTTCATCTGCCCCAAACATTGACCCCATTTATGATCTGCTGGAGTACATGAAGGGACTTGAACCACAAACCCAAAGCTGCAGGATCTCCATAATACAGGGTATCAGTGGGATGTCCAGGAAGAGTCCTAGAGAGGGCTCAGCATTTGATGTGTAGTAGAGACCAAAGGTCTTGGACTAGACCAATGACTCTTTGCAATGAACACTTGCAAGCAGAGACGTATGGACAAAGGGGTATACAACGTGACTTACTGGGTCTCACTGCAGCTTCTATGATGAGATTTTTAATTTTTTTCCTTTTTTAAATTTTTCTCATATTTTCCTCCTTTTTCTCTTCAAATTTTTTAATGGGGGGGGACAAGCAGGGGCAGATGCAAAGGGATGAGGAATGAATGGGATCAAGATATATGATGTGAAAAATACATAAAAGAAAGAAAGAAAGAAAGAAAGGAAGGAAGGAAGGAAGGAAGGAAGGAAGGAAGGAAGGAAGGAAGGAAGAAAGAAAGGAAGGAAGGAAGAAGGAAAGAAAGAAAATTACCTTCCATGTCTTCTAGAACTTTGACAATGTTCTTCAATATTCTGATCTTCCCATTTGTAGCCTAAAATATAGTACCAGAAAGGTATGCTATATTATTAGAAATTATGTAAAATTTAAGTTATTATCATCAGTGAACCTTACAACCATGCCTGATTTATTCACCACATTCTTCCTCTTTTATAGCTGAAGTCACAATAGAACACTAAACTCCAAAAAAGACTTGTCTCAAGTAAAAAAGTAAAGGAAAACTCACATTCTTACCTATAGCAGTGAGGTTCTCACAGGTTTCCAGCATCACATCTTTGTAGAGACTCTTCTGGGAAGGATCCAGCAAAGCCCACTCTTCATGAGTGAAGTTCACATGCACATCCTTATAGGTCACTACATCCTAAAATATACCATACACATATGTAACAGAAATGGTGAGACAATGCATTGTAAATATACACTTTATTGGAAATATATTTACATAATTCTTCACACTCAACAAATTTATTTCATATCATAGAATTTCAAATGCAATCATCAAGTCTTTTTAAAGAAAACAGAAAAAGGAGGACTATGACTCTCATTTCTGGGCCCTCTGAACAATACATGGCATTACAAGAGAAATGCTGACTTGCATATATAGAAAGATATGTAAACAGAGCAATAGTATTGAGTAAACATCAGCAAAATTGTATCCAAATTACTGACATCAAAAAAGGATGGACAAGATGGGCATAGTGGTGCACACCTTTAATCTCAAAACTCAGGAGGCAGCGACAAGTGAATCTCTGTTTTCCAGGCCAGCCTGGTCTATAGAGATTTCAAGGTCATCCAAAGGTACATTTTGATACCCTGTCTCAAACAAAGAAAAAAAAAAGAGAATACTCAGAGGCTCACACTAATTTCCACCAATGACTCAAACATCCACTCCAGAAATACATTTTCCTTTCAGAAAACTGGAGTGCCTCATTTAAATTATAATGCTAATATGATATTCCTACAAAGAAATGCATGTTTAATAACCTACTCACTGACAGATTAAAAGGGTTCTCAAAAATATTAGTGAAGTAATGGCTGATGCTAAAAAAAATGAAAGAAAACAAACAAAAAATGGTAGAGGATAAAAATGGATCAACAGTTAAGATCACCTGTTGTTTTTGCAGAGGACCTGCATCAATCCCCAGTACTCACTTGGAGGTCCCAACAATTTGTAACTCCAGTTCAAGAAAATCCAGTGTTTTCTTCTGACTTCAGTGAACACCAGGCGCACACATAGTACACATGCATATATACAGGCAAAAGACTCATGCACACATTTCAAAAATTAAAACATGCATAAAGATATGGAGAAAGTTACCCATCTGCAATGCAATGATTCATAAGATTGGTATTAATGTCATGAATGTATGACATTCTGGTGGAAAAACGATACTTTCTACCAAAGTTTAAAAGTAAAGAAGTGGGTAAAGCTCAACACATGAGCAAATGTTTCACATGTACAAAAACCTCATTCTATCAGCCATAAATTTAAAAATAAAAATATCAGGGCAGAAAAGTAGCAAAGAAAAGCAATTGCTTCTATTTTACCCTCTATTATTTAGGGATAGAGTCTGTTATGGTGGTAATGGCATAGCTGCATGAGAAAGAAAGGGGATGCGCAGTTTCAACCACAGAAAGAAGACAAGTGTGGTCTGGGTATAAACACTCAACACCCAGCCCCAGAGACTAACATACTCTAGAAAGGCCCCTCATCTTAAAGGTACCACATGTACCCTGGTGACACCCATAAACCAGAGACAAAGTCTCAAAATACATCTTCTTACCTGGGAGAATTTTCATTCACCTACCACATTTTGACACAGGTCATGATAGGTTCACATTCAACCCATAATGAAAAATGCATTTAGTCTAACCTCAAACATTCTCATATTCTGTACTAGTCCTAAAACTGTTAGAATGTACAAAGTTTATTCTGACACTCAATGGAGTCTCTTAACTGTGATATCTTGTAAAAATAAAAAAAAAATTATCTACACAACACACAAAGATACAGAATACACATTTCCTTTCCAAAGAAGGAAAGATTTGACCAAGGCAAGACTGAAACCCTGCAGAGCAAACACCAAACTCTGCAGGTCTGTGTCAGACACCTGAGGCTTCAGTTTCAAAGGGCTTAGATGGCTCTTTCTCTGACACTTTTCACACATCTCTCTCTTGCTACTTTCACACCCTACCTGCAGTTATTCATGGATGGTGTCTCAAAGCTTGGGTATCTCAACATCTAGTGGACTCAAAATGCTACCCAGTCTTCATTTCCACACCTTCAAACAATGAACTATCACAGTCTCTTCACTGGGGCCTTGACTCTGCCAAACAAAAGGCTGCAACAACACTGAACTGAAAGCACAGAGGGTGACTCCATGACCTTTAAATTTTGTATCTTTCTTCTTTCAAGAAAATGTGACACATAGATAATACAGTTAAATGGGGTTCTAGCTTTGGATTGACTCTGCCTCACTGAAACAGATCAACAGCAAGTTCTATATATAGTTCTGGAACTGGGTATCTTGTTCTCTTTTCCTCCTCTATTTACATGCTTTGCTGAGTGGTACAGTACCCTTGCAACACCTTTTCTATATTTCCAAAGTGGAGCAGGTACCTTCTCTTTAATGGCCCTGAGCTCCCTGACAATTACAGCCTGTTTTGAACATGACTGCCATCTGATACTACCTAGTGCTGTTTTTCTTGCCAAACTACACAGGTTTTTATTAATATCTGCCCCTATTGTTGCTCTTTTCCTCTATGGATCTGCATGAGTCATCAGTAATAACCAAGCTACAGACTAAATCTGTTGTCAAGACAGTCCATGACTATTTAATTTAGCCTTACTTATTTTCACAGGACACAGGAAGAATACATACAGACAATATGCCAAAATATTACACAAAACATCTATCTTAGTTACTGCATTATGGCTCTGAAGAAACACTATGACCAAAGTGACTGTTATAAGGCAAGCCTTTTTATTTGGGGCTTGATTACACAGAGGATTAGTCCATTATCATCATGAACGTCAGCATCAAAGTAGGCATGCATGGGGCTGAGAATAACTTCCTGATACAGACAGGCAAGCAGAAACACTTGGCTTTGGCTTTTGAAACCTTAAAGCCCACCTACAGTGACACCTTAACAAACCACACACCTACTCCCACAAGGACTTATCTCCTAATTTTACACAATTAGTTCCAGTAATTGGGGACCAAGCTTTTAAAGGTAGGAGCCTGAGGGTCTTGAGCAAATATAAACCATGAAAGAAATATAACCTAAGTAGAAAGAGCACTATAGGAAAAGAGTGAAAGAAATTAAGGAAAAACAGGGAGTAAGAACAAGGGAGAGGGAAAGGGAATGAGAAAGAGAGATAAGAACAAAGGGAAGAAAATATTTACCCAAACATGGGGGAGCCAATACTTCTTGCCATGTTATAGGCTTTCTCAATATAACCTTCCCAATTCCATCTAAGAAGAGATTAAACAATTCGAGACCTTCACACTTAGGTTTACGTCCCCATTTTTCTCTAAGTGCATAGCATTATCCTTTGTTTCCTTCCTTACCTAGTTCCCTCAGAGAACCTGGCAAATCTTAGATAAGGCAGGGTAGAAGCAATGAAGGCAGTCTCTTGGTGTCTTAAGGGTTACTATTATAGATGATGCCATCTGGAAGGTGCATTTCTAAATGGGTAGAAGTGCCTCACAAGGCTACTAAGTTTTTAAATTCAATTTCACTACTTTAGCAAGTTGAATTCTGAATGTCTTAAATTCCAGTCAACACAGAGTCGCAGATCTGTCTGATCACAGCCTACAACATAATCAACTGGGATAAAATGGGGTCAAGCAACATCTTGTATCTGGGGACCGAGGAGAAGGTAAAACATCTGGATGACAATGATTCGCTTCCACAGTTACAACCCGTGTGGTAAGACACACAGATGAACTCAATTGTCTCAGCTTTAGGCCACGGAATTCTTTCCTCTATTCCTATTGCTGTGCGGGGACTACCTGCCTAGGCCATAGTTACTATCTACTGCTACATTCATGCTAACCTAATTAAAGAGTCTTTTAAAAGAAAAGGGTTTAACAGTGCACACTGAAACTTTGAGAAGTGTGGATCCAAGTGGGACTTGTGTCTGATGGAGATGGGCTAGTCTTAGCAGGGAGCTGAACCACCCTCAAGAAGGAAGCAACTCTGTGGTTTGCTGCCACCTTGGCTATAATGTCAATAGTATATTAAGAAAATTCAGAATTTGAGCAATACATTCAATGAAAGTCTAATAAAATGTCTAATAATTTATGCTATCAACAACAGAAAATTGATGGCAAAAGGTCATCATGAATGAAAAAAATGATCAAGATAAGATTGAATAAAGAGCACACATAGTGACATCATCTGAATTCAAACCTTCAAATACAACTACCATAAAAATTGTATAGTCTGGGAAAGAATAAAGAGATCAACTGAACATGAGAGCAAATTGACATACGAACACAAGTGAAATATAGTCAGTGTTGAACAATGAGACCAGGGAACTCAACAAGTATGGCCTTACTAAAACACATGACTGGAACACTGTGGCATTTATATGCAAATGTATTATAACACAGATGTTAAGATCTGTGCAAAATTAACCCCAGAAGGATCTTACAGCTGCATGTTAAGTGGCAAGTACAGAACTTCAAGAAGATACTAGAGAAACAAGGGTTCTGCAAGTTAGCAAATCTGCCTTCCATTGTGATGGTAAAAGCAGCTGACTTGTGCTCATTGCATCGTGAAGCCAATAATAAGTATGTTTTCTCAGAAGGGCTGCTGCTCCCTATGCTCAGGAAGGAAGGCATGACAGGAACTCAAACATGGCAGAAACCTGGAAGCAGGACCTGACGCACATGACATGGAAGGTGCTGCTTACTGGCTTGCTCACCATGGCTTGCTCAACCTGCTTTCTTATAGAACCCAAGACCTCCAGCCCACGAAGGGGGAAGGGGGGCTCATCCACAATGGGCTGGATTCCTCCCAAACCTACAGCTGGATCTTATGGAGGCATTTCCTCAATTGAGACTCTCTCCTCTCACATGACTGTAATTTATGTCAAGTTAACATAAAACTAGCCAGCACACTAATGATTCACCTTAAATGGATTAAACAGAAACCTGGATGAGTGCCCTCTGAAGTGGGAGAGAACAGAAAGGAGCTTCAAGAGTCTATGTTCTGCTGGATTGAACTCCTGGGGCAAGAGGAGTGTAAATGCATTCTGCTGTTAGTACTTCTGTTTGATTAGGTAGTCTTTTCTAGACTCTTCAGGAGATTTTTAAACAATATATCAAGCTGACTAGGTGGCACATTCCTGTAATCTGAGCATCCAGACTAGCATGGGCTGCACAGGAAGGTGCAGGGGATCTGGGACAGCAAAGAATAATTCTGTCTTAAATAAGATGTTTTTCCGAGGTGCTAGAATGGGACCCCAGAGCTTAGATATGCTAGGGCAACTATTCTACCTCTGACCCCCCCCCCCAAAAAAAGTACACAGATATACCTTTCTTTAAGGATTGTTGAGATGGGCTCTCACTATATACCAGTAGCTGGCCTAAAACTTTCTATGTACTGTTTGGGAAAGAATAAGAAGATCAAGAAAACCTAAGAGAAAACTTAAAAATAGAAACACAATTAATATAGAATCAATTTTGACACAGGAGGCCAGGAAACCCTCTAAGACTGACCTTACATACGTGACTGGACCACCCTGTCATCTACCTGCAAATGTGTTGACACAGACTTTACACCCTGCACAGAATTAACTGCAGACCGGTCCTACACCTGAATGTTCAGTGCCCAGTGCAGAACTTCTAGTACACACTAGAGAAACCAGGGCTCTGAATTACTGAATCTGCCTTCTAGGGCAAGGATGAAAGTGGCGCATGCCCGAGCACTGCACAGTGACGTTAGCAATAAGAACAAATCCACACACAGTCCACCCATCCCCGCGTTCTCCAAAGGCCCAGCCTGCAGATGGAGTTTACTCAGATGCCATATGACCCGCAGTTGACTGGACAGCAGGGAACCTCAGGGAACTCACGTGACCTCACGGAGCGCAGCGTAGGCCGCCGGTTCCCACAGTCCCAGAAGGACCCTCACACCGGCTCCGGGACCGCTCCCCACGTGGGGACTGCGGCCCCTCACTCACCATGGCATAGCACGAGCTCGCTGGGCTCTCCTCACAGCGGAACCCAGCGCAGCACGGGAAACACGAGAGTCTCCCTCAGCTTAGCGCCAAGGAACATACACCTTGACGGACCGGAAGTACCCGCCCCCATTCTGACTGGTAGTCCGCCTGGACGTCCTCATTGGCTAATGTGGCCTGAGTGACAGGAGGAGCTCCCTCAGAGACAGAGTCCGGTGAAGGGACAGAGCTCTGCGGTTCCCAGGCCTGGCTTCCACCCCAGGCACAGAACTACCCCAGATCTGCAGAAACTGGCATCTAAGCAGACCTTCAAAGATCTCATTATGTAACGGTCCTAACACTGTTCCAATGTACAAAGTTTCTTCTGAAAATCAAGGCAGTGTCTTGAATGTGGCATCTTGTAAAATCAAAACACAAATTATATATGCCCAACACACAATGACTCAGAATACACATTTCCCCTTTCAAAGAAATAAATAAAAAAATATTGGAACAAGGTAATACTAAAACCCTGCAAGGCACACACCTGCAGCTCTGTGTCAGACATTTCCAAGGGCTTAGATGGCTCTTTCTCTCTACAACTTCTCAAACTTCTCTCTCTTTGTCTATTTCCACTACCTTCATGCAGCTTTTCATGGCAGGTGTCTCAAAGCTTGAGTTTCTCACATGTTATGGCCTCAAAATGCAACACAGGCTTCATTATCACGGATTCATGCAATGAACACCCCAGGTCTCCTCACTAGGGATTGGACTTTGCAAAAGAGATGACTGAAACACTGCTGAGCTGAAGCACAGAGGAAGAATTCATAACCTTTAAATGCTGCATCATTCTTCTTTCAAGAAAAAGTAGCACAGACCTGGTAACACCACAGGGGTTTTAGCTTTGGATATACCTGGCCCCAGTGGGACAGAGCAGCAGCAGATTCTGTATGGCATTGGTTTCTGGGACTAGGAATCACCTTGTCCTTTCCTTCCACAGTTAAATGCTTGACTGGGTGGGCAGTGCCTTCTCTGTATTTCTAAGGGAGAGCAGGTGTCTTCTCTCTGTTGGCCCTATTCCCCCTGATAATTACTGTCTCTGTTTCATCATCATATGACTGCCCTCTGAAACTGCCTAGTGCTGTTTTTCTTTCCAAACCACATTAAGTTCCATTAATTTCTGCCCCTATTGTTGCCCTTTTACACTATGGGTCTGCATGAATAATCAATAATATGACGATATATTTTGTCAAGACAGGCCATTACTCTTTAATTCAGCCAGCCTTATTCAATATCACAGTATATGGCCCACAGAAAAATAATACACCAAAATATTACACAGACAACCTGTCTTAGTGACTGTTTTATTGCTGTGAAGAACCATTATGACCAAAGCAACTTTTATAATGATAGGGTGCTAATTTGGGCCTTGATTCCAGTGACAGAGGATTAGGCAACTGTCATCATGAATGGCATCATCATGGTGGCAAGGTATGGATCTGAGACTTCCATAGTGATACACAAGCAAGCATAAAAAAAAAACCACTTGTCTTGGTGTGGGCTTTTGGAACCTCAAGTCCCACCTACAATGGCACACCTTAACAAAGACACACCTAATACTGCAAGGGCATACCTCCTACTGTTACCAAGCATTTAAATATAAGAGCCTGAAGATGTTGAGCACAATATAAACCATGAAAGGAATATAACCTAAGTAGGAAAAGGTCTAGAATAGAAGACAGAGGGTGAAAAAAATGGACTGAACTGGGAGAGAGACAAAGTGTGTGTATGTGTGTGTGTGTGTGTGTGTGTGTGTGTGTGTGTGTAGG
>CABHPQ010149425.1:0-16793 GCA_902168405.1 Peromyscus aztecus | reverse complement strand
ACAGAGATCTGCAGGGGTCACCAGGCCAGCCCCCTTTTCCCTCAGAGGCCAGGCTGCTCTCTTCCCTGTTGCTCCAAGTCCTGCGAGCCTGTGTGACCTCACAGTCCTTCTGCTCCTGCCTGTGGTCCTGCTACTCCAGAAGCTGAGGCAAGGGGATGGCTTGAGCCTGCGAATTTGAAGCCAGCCTGTGCAACATGGTGGGATCTCCGAACACAAGAAAAGAGCCACTTCAGGGGAGTCAAGCCCAGTGGCCCATCCTCCTCCCTTCGGCCTTTGATCTGCAGCTTGCTTCTGGCCCACGGGCCTTCCCTCTGCCTCTGTAGCCTCCCTGGTGACCTTTCTTTTCCTCTAAGTACAGTCACAAGGCTCTTACAACCCTTGATCTCCTATTGTCCATTATAATCCCATGGGAATCGTTTCTGACTTTAATCTGGATGCCTTTTTGAAAGAAAAGCAATAAAAATGAATCAACGTGGCCTTAGGTTCCCATCCTTAGAAAGGGCCCAGGAAAATGAGAGCCGATTGTCTTCAGTTATGCCAGGGACTCAAATCCACATCCGACTGGTGGTGTCACAAGTCCAGAGTCAATGCCTGGAAGTCAACTCACCTTCCCCTTAAACCAGCATTTTCCCCTTGGTCCTTTCCCGAACAGCAGGCTGTGGAAGTTGAAGCCCTAGCTTTGGTGGTTTGCTTTAGGTCCGCTGCCACCATACTAACTCTAACTAGAGTAAGATGATCTGGCTGTTCATCTGCTGTCTACCATGTGTGGGACACCCTAAGTCTTACTCTCTACCACCCACCAACCTTCCATTTTGTTTTCCACCCTAGAGAAGTGTAACTGGACATCTATGTCCTGCAGTTTAGAATTCTTCTCCTTCTCACTAAATCCACTCACTCACCCAGAAACTGCTGCCGGGTTACTGTATTTACAGGTCAATCTCACAACTTTCCACATCTGTCTCTAACCTTCTGTAGAGTCACGTGTACACAGATGTGGCCTTCAGGCCGACAAGGTGGTGGCATCCTGCATCATCTCTTGCCATTTGGGCTTCCCTTCCTGCAAGCAGCTTGGTGTGAGACCCCTGCATAGATAGGTCTTGCTTATGTCGACTTGTTTTCCTTTTGCACAGTAGACAGTCTGACAGTGACAGAAAGAAGGAGCGCACAGTTCTGCAATCTGGGAAGCAACATGTTCATGTGCTGTCCACCACACCCATACATGCACATCCTAGGCTTGCTGTGACCAGCAGAGAGCTTTGCTCCATCTATCCTAGAAAGATGTGCCAACTAGCCTGTGGGGAAAGCTCGGAAGGCTCCTGAAGCAGGGTGCCCGAAGCCACCAGGTTCATGGCTGGGAGATGGCTGTTGCTGCCCCTTGACATTGAATGGAGGGTAGTGTGACCAGTCTCTTCCCGAGCAAGACACTCAGAGTATGTTACTTAGCATGGCTGGGGCATCCCCCAGAGCTAGCAGAATACCTCTGGGACATACCTGCTTTCCTTGTTCTCTGTGGAGCTAAGAAAGACTGGCACAGTTTCCACTCTTCTAAAACGGCCTTTCCAGAAAGTTCCAAAGTTCCATTCCTGTCACTGAATGCATTTTCTTTCTTCTGGCTTTGACTTCTGAGATGCTCTCAGTTTTCCCTCCCAATAAGAAATAGAGCGTGTTTAATCTGTCATTGGGAACCACTGACTGACAAAAACTTCCCATCGGCATGACTCAATTTCGGCATCCATTCTAAAGCACATCCATCATCATAAAGCAGAATTATTTGCTAAAGGAGTAGCTTTAGCCCATGTGCTGACTCCACAGGTCCTTGGATCCTCTGAAGTCAGTCCCCTCAGGCACACGTCAGAAGCAACAAACTGATTTTAAGTCTCTTTTCCTTTCCCTCCCACGTGACTTCTCCCATTTTTATGCTACAGACTGAGGTTTGCTTAGCTCAACTTTTTCGTCTTTATTCTTCTTACAAGATACACCTGACAGGGTCCCTTGTTTGGATTACGGGTCGTAGCTCTGCCTCTTAGGAGCCGAAAACTGTTAAAAGAAAGAAATAGCCAACCCTGTCGTTAAACAGACCGGCAGCTAGATGAAAGGCTCATAAACCTACCTAGCAGCTGCCACTGCTAAGAAAGACTGGCACAGTTTCCTCGGGAGGGTGGGAATCTCACAATGACACCTGCGGATTGTGACTGTCAGTCTGAATGCAAACTTGACTTCAACACCTTATTGACAAAACGCAAATGTCATATCCCTGTAATCTTCCAAACAACTTTTGTGAGGTTCCCCCATCTTTGTTCTGCTTATTTATTTTGCATGTGTGTGGGGGTGTGCATGTGCCACGGTGTGCCTGTGATGGTCAGAGGACAACTTTGAGGAGTCGATTTTCTCCTTCTACTACATGGGTTCCAGGGATAGAACACTGAGTCACAAGTGTCTTCGGCCACTGGGCCATGCTCCACTCACTCTAACAATTTTTTTTTTGAACTGGCAAAATGCCATTTTATTTCCCTAGGCTACAGAATTTAAATAGCAAGTTGCCTCTAAATTTAGCAAACATTGACTGGGCTGCGATCATTAAGAGGGTAGAACTTTCGTGTCAGATGCTAAGTAACGATTTACTAACGTGCTACACAGAAAGTGCTTTCTCCTGTGTTGATATCCATGGCAGCACCAACGATATCTCCCTGTCAAGAACAGTGGTGGTTTGTTTGAGATAAGGGTCAAGAGAATGACAACAACTCTTACCCAACATAGGAATGAGGTAATAAGATATGTGAGGACCCTTATCCCTGCCTGCCTGTAGAGCAAACTGTCCATTTTCTCCCCTCAGGTGTGTGTGAGGGTCCGGGAAGGTGAGGACAGAGGAAGAGACCAAAGAAGAAAGTGATGGCATTATACACTGAATTTCCCCAGGAAGTCTTCACCCACACCTACTGTTAGTGTACCCCCCCCCCCATTCAGCGTTTAGAACATGCTGGCTGTGACAGCATTCCAACCTGGAGCAGAAAACACGGGAATCAAAACGTGCCCTACCGCACCGCACCGCACTGCCCCACACTTCTTTTCTTACCCACCTCCCCCAACAGTCGAGCAGGTCTGGATAAGAATGAAGTTAGAGTGGTTAGCTGCTGGTTTATTTTGCTACTGGCTTTAACTTTTCAAATTGTTTATCCTTCCAAGAAGCTAGAAGAACAAATAGAGTAATTTGAAGCCATAACTCTCAGTATAAGCAGTTCCCAAACAAACCAAGGAATCAGCAATAGAACGTGTCTGTGTGTGTGTGTGTGTGTGTGTGTGTGTGTGTTTCCCTGTGGGAATGCTATGTGGAGACTTTGTAGGAGATACAAAGGTAGGAGAAAGGATCAGCTGTTGACTTAGCCCCTTTGTGCCCCTGGGAATCAAGTGCATACTTCGACTGGTGAAACAGCTTGGAGACAATGCTCTTGCAGTAAGTCTCTTTTTAATAAGTATGTTTAATAATCATACTTAGGCTACGATAGCAAATAATAAGGCCAGCTCATAATAATCCATGTTATGTTTTAGCTTGTTTTTGGCAGAGTTTGGAATGGACCCCAAGGCTCCATGCAGCCTAGGCACTAACCAGAATCCTAATGCTTCTCAAATGGACTTAGAGAAATAACTGTAACCATTTTCTTAAGCAAGCAAGGAAGGTGTTCTGTTGCTGATACTATTGGTCAAGTTTAGCCTGACATTGGGTCAAAAAAAAAAAAAAAAAAGGAGAGAGATCCTATGAAATGCTCGGCATTGTAATTAGCTCATGTTTACATAGTTCTGCAGGCCAGGTCAAGCCAAGGTTGAAAGGGAGCTGGGTTTGTTGGCGTTAAACCTAGGTGTTACCTTTCATCCTTTCTAACCTACTGGCTTCCTTCTGAAGAAAGTGGGTCTTAAATACTTGACAATTGGTATCTTAGAATGGATGGAAAACATTTCTTTACACTCCCAAATCTTTTTTATGTAGAGTTTTGTGCATACAACTGATTTCTGTGCGGTTGCCATTAAACTGTATATTAGATAATAGAGTAAAAGGCATTTGTACAATGGACTCTGCTGGTGATTTCTTGGGCCTAGGCTACACAGAAGAGTGCAAAATGCCACATTTATTATTTTATTTTCTTAAAATGTTAAAGTTTCTATACTTAGATCCCCCAAAACACTGCAGCCCTTTGTAGGAGGCACAGGTAGATGAATGGCCAGGCTTTCTGTAGGGTGACTGATGGACACCATTACTCTGGGTGTCTTCTTTCCAAGAGAGGGAGGGCAGCAGACTCAGGGCAAGCATACCTATGTGAGACATTCGACACTATGACATGGAATTAGTTTATATTTATGCTGAAAACAGTCTCTCTCTCTCTCTCTCTCTCTCTCTCTCTCTCTCTCTCTCTCTCTTCCCAGGAAAACTGCAAGCCACTGTGAATTTTTATTTAGCCAAAATTTGGGATCACAAACATTTACAGTTTGAAGAGTCTAAAGACAGCAGAGGACAATGGTAGGTGTCCACACACCTCCATCCCTGCCCCACGTTCCCCACCACAAAGATTTGCAGTTTCAAACTTAACCCTTCTTTGATTTTGAAGCACCATGGCTTTGGCCTGTAAGAACATCAGTTTCTGAGGTGGCTGTCTGTTTTACTGGGCATAACTAGTTCTAACCTAAAGGAGCTCCATGGGAAACAGGGACCCAGGGGTCTTCATGCTCATAGTCCAGGGTCTACAGAACAGCCTGATGGCTCAGGGACCTTTGTTGTATGTAGCGGTGGGGTGGATACATCTAAACAACTGGACAGCTGTAGCAGATTTTTGGGCTTCCAGGGAGAATGGAGCTGAGGAGATTCTGATTCACCTCACAGTTTTTTATTAGCATCTAGAGTCTAGATTCTAGACTTTTAATAAAAGATACACACTTTTTGCTAAAGCTGTCGAGGAGATCAACAAGGACTTCAATTTAAAAACACTAGGTGTTTTGGGATATGTCTTCTGTCATGAAAAGCTGGATTCTTCTGCACTGTGCTGCAGTAAAGGACTTCTCTTTCAGAACTGTCTTCAGGTTTTAGAGAGCCATTTGTAGAGGCCAAGGTCTTCCTGGGTGACCTCAAAACACTCATCACCCCAGTCTGTGTGCCTGTATTTGTAATTCATACTTCAACAACTGGCTGCCTATGGGTCTTTTCCTTCTACAAGATGGCAGCCCCCAGGCTGGCCTCTAGCTGAAAGCTCGGTCTTCTAATACCATCTCCCTCTGAACCTTCAAGGCTCAGATGGTTCTGCCACGTCACCTGCCAACTATACATACCCTAGTGCTGAGGGGAGCTCGGCAGGGAAAGGCAGAAAAGAGGCAGTCTGCATGATGGCTGGAGGCTGCTACTCCAGAGAGCTGTTGCAACAGGGCATTATATGTCCACTCACACAGCAGACACCAGACCACCCCAAACCAGTGGGCCAGCCTGGCCCGAGACAACCACTGACAGGTCTACGCACGATTCTAATGACACTTCCATATTCCTGTTGCCTGCTGTCATCATGCACCTGACACCAGGCCACATGGAACTCCTGTTAAAGGTTAGAAAGGGGAGTCAACCCTATTCCAGGAAAATCCCCATCTACTCCTGGAATCCCTCACCACAAAACATCCAGAATCCTTCCCTCTCTTACAGTTTGCCCCTGAAGTGAGCTACCCAAATTCCCAGGGAAGAGACTCCCTCTTGTGTGTACTTACACTCTGCAGTAAATTTACCACTATCTTGCCTGGTCTCACTTCTGCGTGCCTTCTATGGTAAGAACCTGGATGCACTGGGGAGGAGTGACAGTCTGCTTTGTTCCCGAGAGTTCCCCAGCTGCTGGTGACAGTACCCCTGGATAAAAAGGAGTCAAGCCTGCAAGCATTCTATATGGGGTTGACTAGTGTGGGGGGTGGGTGCTAAGCTTGAAAGCCTACAAAGAGAATATTGTGCTCCAAGACTGACTGATGTAAGGTTTAGCTGGGCAGCATGGATGGGATTGTGCTCACAGATCATGCTTCTAAGAGCAAAATTCACCCCTCCCCTCAACATCCACAAGTACAGAACCAAGACTTCCTAGTGGGTTAGCTAGCTGCTTCCATATTCAGTCATAAACAGTATGTTCTCCGTATTAGTCTTTCTTTTCCTCTTCCCCACGGCCACCCAATGACACCAGTGGGCCTTCAGTCACTCAAGGCCAGAGGCCCAGGAATAGGGATCCTTCCTTCTGAGAACACCATGTTTTGACACGGAAGCCACAGAGAAAGCTATAAATGTTCACATAAGTTCTCGTCTTCCACGGGCCTCGACAGTACGGAGGGAACCGTCTGATAGATGCAAGCTCTTTGAAGCAGGATATAAAAACATGAAGGCAACAGCCAGGCATTATAATATTTTATGGTGAAGAAACGTAGGCTTGCACAGGCCGGTTAACATTTCAGAAGACATGCTGGTGCTCGACCCAGAGCAGGCGGCCCACAGGTGGACTGAAAAACAACACTGGCGCTCTCTCACAGAACTTGGGAAGGAGAGTGATGGAGACAGGTTTTTGTTTGTTTGTTTGCTTTTTAGGTGGAACTCAAGAAAACCACAGGCAAAGAGGACCAAAGACCAAGGCATTCCATGTAGAATATCTACTGTTTTAAAGTTACACAGGACTCCTGACTTCAAATGAAGGGAGATGAAGTGTGCCCTGGAAGACAGGAGTCTGGCTCTTCACAGTCTGGAGCTAAGCTGCTGCTTCCACAAGCGCTGTGTAAGACTGCAAAGAGGGCAGCCTAGGAGGAAAATGTTGTAATAATGAAACGTCAGCAAATTAATAATCGTGCATGCTTCTGTAGTTGGGTGAACCCAATTCACTACCATTGAGCAGGAGTTCACAGTGAGAAATGAACGGGCAGAGTTCTTCCTGGAATAAACCAAGGTCATTATGGAGGTCACTGGCCAGGAAGTCTGAAGTGGCCTGGACTGAAGCGACTTGTGTCGAAGGGGAAAAAGACTTGTTTTCATTGCTCTGCTCATGGGCACAGATAGTGACTCTGGAGTCCTGAAACCCCAACGCAGCACAATAGCCTCCTATTATGTCACTGTGGTTTTCTTTTAAAAGGACAAAGAGGCAAGTTAGGACCGGAGCCTGCCGCGGAGGAGCAGCGTTAATACTGCACTTCCCCTCTCCTTCTGAATTCAGGCACCGTCTCAGCGCACCAGGACTGTTTTTTCTTCCATCACGTTAGTAGGTGCTCATTTACAATTTCTAACTCATTTCTCTTATCATCTTACAGCTGGCTTAACAGGAGGAAAATGCTAAAAGTCATGAGAAAAATCCGGCCTTTTGGGGAAAAAAAAAAAGAAAGGCATTTAGATGGTGATTCTGTTCTGGGGTCAAACCCAGACAGGCAATGTCACCAAACCATACTACCAGACCCTTGTTTCGTTTTTTTTTTTTTTTTAAGACCCATACACAGGAAAGCTAAACAATGAAGAAGAGTCTGTCCTCCAAGGAGAGCTGACTGGCATCCAACTCAGGAATCATGTAGTCCTCTTCAGGGTGTTAGTGGGGTCAGGTGATGGAGGTCATACCAGTCATTCAGCAAATACTCATGACTGTTTAAGCTCACACTTAGCGCTCCCGAGACAGGCAGTGGTTCTATAGTAACCATTGCCATGGTTAGATCTCTGTGCTCAAACACTGCCTGGGCTTCTGTGGCTGCACTCGGGAATATGAGCCAGCTAGGACATTGGGATCCGGAGCATGTTCCCAGTCTTAGCCGGGAGAGGACTGACGGAAGAGGAGACCCATGAGAAAGCACACTTCTAGGGTTTATCTTTATGGGAGTGAGGCTGCTTTATTAGTTTTAGTGTGAATTTGGTAAAAATCTGGCTACCTCAAAAAATACGCTTTTAGATGAAAAATCGGTTTTAAGCAGTCAAATGAGTATAGCTAAATTTCAAGCAACTAGAATATTAGTGTAGAAAAGCATTGTACTGCGTGCTGTTTGTGAGCAGAGAGCACAAAGTTGAGACAGGAGGCATCATCCTAACTGAGCTAAAGTTAGTTTGGCTTTGGGCCTAACTCCCTTGAACTTTCCAATAGCTAGTTAGAGAGGAGCTAAGGAGAAATACCTCACTTAGGGAATGCGTCTTTCCGTTCCTCAGTCTCATTCTGGACGCATCCTGCGTCTTCGCCTGATGCTGTTGCCATCTCCACTCTTTACACATGCTGGGATGGGTGGTGTGGATTCTAGAATCTTTATGCTTGGAGCAAGGAGTGTCACTGACTATATTTAAAAAAGAAAAAAAAAAAAAAAGAAGCTCATTGCCACTGTAGTGGAGAAGGAACACTTGGCACAATCTTATTGCCTTTCTGAACCAAATCACCACTTACTATGGAAATCTTAAGAAAAGTTGATTCGTGTTGTTGACCCACATACACAGCCATCTGTCTTACCAGCTGCATTTGGCCATATTTAAGAAACCCTTTTCTGCCATGCACGGGTGTGCAAGCCATTAAATCCAGCACTCAGGAGGCAGACACGGGTGATCTCTTGAGTTCCAGGCCAGCCAGGGATACACAGTGAGGGCCTGTCTCAAAATGCCAAGGAGAAAGTAAAAGAACCGTTTCCTTCCATTCTCCCACATACAGCTATGCACCAATGTGCTGCAGTTTCCTTTAAAAGCCAACTTCATGGGCACACACCTCCTGAAAATGTTATCCCCTACAGTGGCCGAGCTAGAAGTTCAATGCAAAACCTCTCACAGCACCAAACACATTCAGTGTATCAGCTGACCTCCCAATGTTTTGGACAGCTGTGTCTTCACACTGTGGACTACAAATACAAGGTAAACAAAACTGTGTGCACGCATGCCTTTCTCGGGAGTTCAGTGTCTAGCCATAGTAAGTACATATTTCTCAAGGAAAGTTATAATTACCTGTCCCAAACTCTAGGTACTTTTTTCATAAAAAGCTTTCTAATGTAGAGTCAGAAATCATTTAGAGGGAGAACAAACGTAGAGCAGTGGGCTGTCTAGATAGCTCAGTGGGTAAAAGCATTTGCTGCCAAGCCTGATGACTGAACTGGAACCTACCTGATGGAAGGAGAGATCTGACTCCTGCAAGGTGTCTGCTGCCCTCCACACATGCTGTGGCACTCATGTGTCCACATACAAAAACAAGACAATATACAAAAAAAAAAAAAAAGGAGGTAGCATATACAATTTCTCTTATTTTACTCCTTGTTCCAAAAACTTCACTGTCACATCTTTTTTAGGAAGCTCAACTGGACCATTTTCCTCCTTTCCCTATCTCACTGCATGCCGGCCCCTGTATGAAAACAGCAAGGCAGTTTTTTGTTTTGTTTTGCTTGTTTGTTTGTTTTTGCCCCCACAGTGAGTCTGTAGTTCCTTTGATGCAGACACCAGAGCTCCAAGACGGCGTGAAGATGACAGGGTTTACTTCTCTGTCTCTGTCTACACTGGCTAGGCCCACATTTCACTCGGATGCCATTTATACAAACGTGTGCACACCCAAGCCAGAAGCAGAGCAATATGTCTGTTACAGGAAAGTCAACTTTAAAACCAGCCAGTTATTTTTTTTTTAATTAAGAAAATTTTTTTTATTCATTTTACATACCAAAGATCCCCCTCCTCCTGCCCCTCCAGCCTCCCCCTTCCAACCCCCCCCCATTCCCTCCTACAAGAAGGTAAGGCCTCCCATGGGGAGGTACATTTAATAGAGGCAGGTCCGAGCCCCTCCCCCTGCCTCAAGGCCTGCTCATGCACCAGGGATGGATCCTGATCCTACTGCCAGGGGGCCCCTTAAGCAGATCACAACTGTCTTAAGCTACACAACTACCTCGCTATGCAGAGGGCCTAGTCCAGTCCCATGCAGGCTCCACGGTTGTTGATCTAAATTTTATGAGTTCCCACTAGTTTGGTCTGGTTGTCTCTGTAGGTTTCCCCATCATGATCGATCTGGATGCCCTTGCTCATAGAATCCCTCTACTCTTTCTTTAACTGGACTCCTCCATCTCGACCTGGTGCTTGGCTGTGGATCTCTGCATCTGTTTCCATCAGTTACTGGATGAAGGCTCTAGGATGACAGTTAGGGTATTCACCGAACTGATTACTGGGGTAAGCCAGTTCAGGCACCCTCTCCACTATTGCTAGTAGTCTAAGCTGGGGTCATCCTTGTGGATTCCTGGGAACTTCCCTAGCACCCGATTTCTCCCTATCCCCATGATGTCTCCCTTTATCATGCTATCTCTTTCATTGCTCTCCCACTCCATCTCTGTCACAAGTTAGTTTTTAACTGTGTGTGTGGCAGAGATGGATGTCTAAAAATTTCCTCACTAGCACCCCAGCTAAGCCTCTGAGAGGTTCTTTCACTGAACCTGGAGCTCAGAGTCACCTAGACAAGCTGGCCAGCAAGCTCCAGTGACCTTCCTGTCTCCATGTGTCTGTAACACCCCCCAGCACTGGTGTTACAGACACATGGTTCCAGGCCTAGCCTTACTTGGGAGCTGGGGATCCAAACCTGGGACCTCATGCTTGCACAGAGTACTTTACTGACTGAGCATCTCCACAGTCCCCTAAATGGTATCTTACTCCTCTTATACCTATGAACCTATGGTTCATAGCTGAACCATAGTTGCACAAAGGTCGTTTGAACAGACTTAAGCTCAAGTCTTTAACAGAAGACTGTTTCCTGAAAAGCATGTTTAGGACCAACCAGAAGTTTCAAGTGCTTTTAGTTTTCGTGGCCAATTTCACAACTGTTGCCCAAATTCCCAGCTCTGACAGCATATTAGTGGTGTTAGGGTTCTTAGACTGGGTCTGATTTCCTTTCCCTGTGCAGACAGCCTCCCCTTTCCACATCAGAGCTAACAACAGAGTAACAAATAGTTCTTCCTTATTACACTTAACCCCGAAGAGCAGCCTTTGTTTCTAGAACATTTGGGAGGACCACTTGACAGTTTATCATGAAGAACCATTTATTCGAGGAAACCTGTAGGGCAGGAAACCTATCGAGAACACAGAATTTAGTGAAAGCTGTTTGCATTTTCTATTTTAATAATAGCTCCTGTAACATTGTAATAATAGTTAAGAATGCATGGCCTTGGAAAAGTTTTGAACTAATGCAAAATTAACTGACTCTTTCATTAAAAAAAAAAAACAAACAGTTCATTCACAACTAGAAAGTCCTAGGTAAACATAAAAATGTGTAATTTTAAAAAAGAGCAATCAAGTTATTTATAATTTATTTTTTAGTGTATCAGTGTATATTTACGTGGGTGTCCTCGAAGGCCAAAAAAAGGGGGTTGGATCCCTTAAAAATTAGCATTATAGGCAGCTTACCGAATTTAGGTCTTCTCCAAGAGCAGCAAGTACTCTTACCTGCTGAGCTATCTCTCCAGCCTCCCTCCCTCTGTGTGTGTGTGTGTGTGTGTGTGTGTGTGTGTGTGTGTATCTATGTATGTATGTATTTATGTATGGGCAGGCCTGTGTGTGGAAGTCAGAGAGCAACTTGCAGGAGTCTCCTCCCACCATCTAAGTTGCAGGGTTGAAGCCAAGTCATCAGGTGTGGCAGCAAGTACCTTTCCCAGATAAGTCATCTTCTCTGCCCTAGAGTGCACTGTGTTAGAATGTTTGATTTTAAAAATTGCTGTTTGGTGGCTGGACAGATGGCTCAGCTGTTAAAAAGCATTTGCCACTCACCCTGAGGACTTGGGTTTGGTTCCCAGAACCCACATACGGCTCACAACCATTCCTTACTCTAGCTCCAGGGGACGTCTTGCCCTTTCCTGGACTCTGGGGCTACCAGGCACACACATAGTGCACATACACACACGTAAGCAAAACACTCACATCATTAAATAACTAAATCTAAAACAAACAAGCAATCTAAATGCTGTTTGATGCTGGGCATGCCTACAATCCCTGCACTAGAGAAGCAGGAGGCTCAGTTCAAAGATATCTTTGACTACATAGCAAGTTCAAGGTCAGGTAGGACCTCATGAGCCCCTATCCCCAAACACCAGAAAGTAAAAATAATAAATAAAATAAAACTGCTGTTTGCAGTTTCATACAACGAAGCATTAGATGAATTTTGGGATTATTAGGACAGAATTTCCCACAATTTCTGAAATGTCCCTACACATATTTCAGTCATTTTATACTCATGCCTATACAAAGCTGTATTCTTGGCATTAACAACTGATTAGAAAATCAAAATACTGATTAGTTCTGAAGAATGAAGATGCTATTCCATAGCACTGGATGTTCAGCTCTCTTCTGTTAAAAGTAAGCAAGCAGAGCCATCTCATTACCATGTCAACTTGTACCCATCTTCAATAAACTGTAAAATCATATGTAATACCAAAGAATTGTTTTAAATTAGATGTCATGATTTCTCAGTAAATGTTTGATTTGTATCCTTATTTTATCTGCCTTGGCTGGGGCTCATCTCAGGTGAAAAGGGTGGTGAGCAGACACAGTTAGAGGAACACAGCTGGACATTCCAGCGCTGCCGACTTTTCAAAACCACCTGTCACCTCTATTGACTTAGAGCTCACTCATTTTCTCTCACCAATTTAGTAGTTTTCAGTATACATGTCCAGATTTTTTTATTTTTATTATTTTTTTATTTTTTACATGTCCAGATTTTATTAGAAGTATTCTATAACTTTGGTGGGTTTTATTAGCATTATGAAAGATACTTCTGAAACTTCAAATTTTATGGGTAATATATGAGATGGAAAACATGGTATCCTACAAAACAGCAAACCCATTGTCTAGCTCAGGTGGGTTCTGGTGCTTTCTGTGGAATTTCCTCTGTAGACAATGGTGTGCCTAGAAAGATAGTGCTTACTTCTTCATTTGCTATCAGTCTGGCCTTCATTTCTTTTTCTTGGTAGTATTGCACTGTAATACCCAATTGTGTTGATGCAGAGCAGCATTGCTAACGACATACATTCTTTCATTATGTACAATGTTAAACATAAAGTGTTCAATCTGACACTAGTATGAATTCATCTACAGATTTTCAATAGGAAAGTTTCAATTCTTATTTTATGGAATTTTTTGCTCATGAATAAATGTTAGGAAGGAAGAAAGGGAAAGAGGGAGGGAGGGAGGGAGGGAGGGAGGAAGGAAGGAAGGAAGGAAGGAAGGAAGGAAGGAAGGAAGGAAGGAAGGAAGGAAGGAAGGAAGGAAGGAAGGAAGGAAGGCAGCTGTGTCCATGATGTCAATATGGTTTGCCCATTGTGGGGGACACCTTAAAGAAGTCAAGGTCTTTGCCAGATTGCTCCTGCAGGTTTGGGGTCTTTCCTAGACTCTATTGAAAAGAACAGGGCTGGGGGGCATCACAGCGGGTAAAGCATGGGATGCCCAGCAGACTCGCAGCACTCAGCCTGAGGCGGGAAGAAGACAAAAGAATCAGCCAATTGGCTAGCTAGCCTGGAGCAGAGTTTGGTGAGTCAGTTCCTTCAGTGTATGTTTTCCTTGGATAATTTCTATTTTAATGTGAGAAAAGCCATCCCTTCACTGTCCCGAGGCACCACATCCCCAAACTCTCGGATCTTGTTTATCTATCTTCTAGACAGCAGCTCCCTTTCCAACCGTAACACCCACAATGTGACTCCTGCTGATTCAAGAATCACTTCACTTTCTACATTCTGGCTTAAAACACATGCTCAGTTCCCACATATGCTCCCGGAGGTGGAAATGGGTACATTCACTCTTGAAAGCAAATCAGCAATACAGAACCATCTTTAAAGGGTGTATGCATTTCAAGGGCCTGTCTTCGCTTCTAGCAATAGATCCTAAGAGTAACAAGCCGGCTAAACATTCACACGGAGTTCTTCATACTAACACCCTGGCAACTCAGACATCTAACTTCAGGTCTGCCCTGTGATTTCCTGCAGATGGCAAGGGAGTGACTACCTTCTACTTGCTGAACTTTTCTTTTTCTACACTAGTCAGGGATAGCCTTTGCAACAAAGTGACCATGCCACTGTCTAGCTAAGGTTACACTTACTTCTTTTGCACATGTGCTCACTATTCAGAAATCATCATTACTTTTAGCTTTTCTGAAAAAAAAAACCATTAATCCATGAGTCTAATAACATTTAGCTCTTTTGCTATGATTGCTGTTAAACTGTGGTGAGATTGGGCATGTTCAGTTCGAGAGATTCAGATTGAGAAAAAAGAATGACTCATAGAACATGACAAATTAAGTAACAGAGGCACCATTTCTTTTTTAAAATCAGGGAAAAAAGTATATTCTCTGAAGTTCCAAATAGTTACTTCTTATTTAAAATGTATGCGATCAGGGCAATAAGATAATGTAGCACAGACTTTAATAAGAATACAAAATTCACACCAGAGGCACACTCTGGGGAATGTAAATAACCATCACAAGTAGCTTTCTGCTTGAAGAATAAAATAGGCTCTCTCAGAGTACAAATACACAGGAGGGAATGATCTCAAATAGGGGCATGACTTACAATCACATTACATTGTATTAAGCACTCAAAACAGGCATATTAATAAAAAAAGCCAGCTAAAAGGCATTTGGACATATATAACACATTGTACAGTCTACAAAGTTCACATATAACAGTAATTTTAAGTACTTCATTTCAACACAATAGAAATGAATCGGTAAAGTGATATCTCTCCAAATACTCATTTATATGTATGACAAAAATCAAAGGAACTTTACATTTAAACAAGATTACCTCACTGAGGAAACCCCCACAGTGGACAGGCCAACTGTATACATAAGACCAACAGTACTGCACAAATAAAATACTGGCCTTTCCCTTCCTATGACCTCCGAGCTACACAATCTTTTCATTACCCAAGTAGGAAAAATTCTCCCACAGTCCCATTCTTCAAAAGGAATCAAGAGAAACCAAACGAAAGACTCCAAAGTTGGTTTCCCCATCCACCTCAAGTGTGGTTTGATGAGGACATAGAATCCCAGCATTTACTGTGCTCCTTTCCAAAGAGCAGACACATCAATCGTGATCCACAGGGTTTCTTCATGGGTTCTGTACAGCGGTTGGACAAGGATTACTGCATTTGAGAAGGCACAGATCTGTGATTTAAGGCTTAACTGGTACAGTCCCACACGGAAGTCTACAAACACGGTCTGGAAATTCTCTTCTATCAAAATGGAATTTACCCCCAAACTAGCTTTCCAACCTACAAATTTCTACTCTAGAAACCACTAAGAGTTTCCATTCCTATGTCCACATGTAGAAAAAACAAATAAAACAAAACAAAAAACTCCGCCTCTCTTAAGCAGATTTCATTATAAATCAAAATTGCTAACACAAGTGTCAAATTCATAAGTTCAAGCATGTCATAGAAATTATGACAGTGTGACTCCCGGGTCTTTAAAAATACCTAAACAAAATTACAGTGGTACAGATTAATTTTTAAAAGATATCTACCACAAACTATGAGCCAATCAATCATTCATTTGAGTTGCTCCTCTGTGGACACGGCAGGACGCTACATAACTTACTCTGCAAAATAGCTTTTTTTCTTTAAGATAATACACAAACATGAACTTCTTAAAGATGTTGGATATATTCATATATAAAATATCTGACATTGATACAAATCTTGTAAACCTCCCTTGGAAAATTACAGCTGGTCCTCATTTCTAGGACCAAAAGCCTTGAATTTTTATCTTATCAGTGCAAATCTATATTAAATATTTCAAACTATAGAAATAGCCATCAACCCTCAAAATACAAAAAGGATTCCTCAAAAAGGAAAATTATTGTATTTAGAATTATAGAAATGATGTTTCCATAAAAATCACCCACCTTCTCATCAAATTTAACAGCTCAATTGTTAGGGTATGAAAAGGAAAAATAAAAGCTATCTGTGCAAGAGCCCCTCCAACGTCGGTCACCTCACCACTTCCCAAACTACTTCACTCTCACTAGGTTATTAGTTGTTTAACAAGACACCGTTCGTTCTTTCCAGGTGAGTTTACTGCTCTTCAAGCCAAGACGGGGCGTCCACTCCAGGGGTTTTCAACTTGACATGGAACTGCTTAAGTGTCAGTTCAAGCTGCTTCTGATTCCCGGCGAAGTAAGCAGCCACAGCACTGTGGAAGAGGACCAGCTGATTGCGCAACACTTTAACCTGTGGACAGGGCAGAGCGACAGGCATTATACCACAGGCAGCAGACCCACCACACAGTGAGATTTCCTCCATCCCTCATTCAGGTGTCACCAAAGAAGCCATTCTAATAATGACAATATCCACATCAAGTACATGATGTCTGTTGAGGTCACTAAGCTCTTAGTGACCGTTTCATTACCTAAAGGGGGCAGGTCCGCTTGCCCCCTTGTTTTTGCATCGCTGAGGATAGAATCCAAGGACCTGCATTTGGTTAGGGGAGTGCTCTACCAAGGAGCTAATATTCAGGCCCGTTAATCATTTCCAAACAACATTATTGAGAATATTAACTAAAAGCACCATCATATTCCATCTGGGACTAAGTATATTTAAAACTATGTGAGATACAGAAGGGGAACACTATCTACAATTACCATACTACAGTACAACACCAGCTCCAGGTAGAGGCAGCATTAAGATTAAGTTTGGGTGGTAGTACCACAAACCTCTAATCCCAGTACTCAGGAGGCAGAGGCAGGCAAATCTCTGTGAGTTCAGTTCTACAAAGCAAGTTCCAGGACAGTCAGGACTGCTACACAGAGAAACTCTGTCTCAAAAAAAAAAAAAAAAAAAAAAA
>CABHPQ010149424.1:0-17014 GCA_902168405.1 Peromyscus aztecus | reverse complement strand
GATTTTGGGGGTGACAAGGTTGAGCAGCGTCTTGAGAAGGTCATGGTCGAGGGCATGGCTGGCTTCCGGCTTGATGCTTGAGGTCGCCACCTGCCCTCCGGCTGCAGATATGGCCCGGGAAGCTGAGGGGTTTTGGGGGGCTGCTGCGGTGGGGGCAGGTGTTGTGCCGTTCCTTAGGAGTACCCTTCTTGGATGCTGTCCCACACTGTTGATCAGTAACCTGCTAGTATGTGGTCTTAGGAAGCTTGGGGTTTTCTTTTTTTTTTTTCCCCCTGGGGGTGGGGTTTGAAGTTTTGAGTGACCCAGGGATAGTTTAGAGCATGACCTTTGGATTATGGCCAGTTCGAGTTTTTGCCTGCGTTTTGTTGAATGGAGTTTTTCCTTCAGTGGCATGGGTTGGACATTGTCTCAAAAGAATAGGTTAAAGAACACATACAAGGCAACTGTGTTGGGATCTAGCTAGGTATGCAAAAACAAGTTAAATACCCAGTTAGTGTCAAGTATTTGTATGAATGCATCCTCGTGGAATGAGGTTATAAGGGAGGTAAGAGTGTTCATTTGATTAGTATTCTAATCACCAGGAAAAGGAAGATGGGTACTTCGGTTTTAGCACCAGAGAGAAAGTGACAGTTCAGTGACCCACAGAAGAACGTTGGGGTCTAGCAAGAAGATTTAGGAACTTAATCTGGAGTGGGAGATCCATGGGCTGAGGGTGCTTCAATTTATTTGCACTATGCCATTTGGACAAATCACTCAACATTCCAGGCTTTAGCTTCTTTAGGTACACAAATGGACACGGCCCTGAGGTGGGGAGCAGTTCATGAGATGCAGGGCTTGGCGTGTAGTAACTGCTTTCCTGCTATAATAGGAGTAATTTGGGGCCTTGCCTGTGTTTGTGTGTTGGGCTGAACAGTGAACCTTCAGCAGTCAATGCCTTTGCTTTTACCACATCTCTTCATCTTTCATCCCCAATCCCTTTTACGTTTCTTTAGTCTAGTGGTCCTCAACCTGTGGGCCAAGACCTCTTTGGGGGGCGGTGCATATATCAGATATCTTGCACATCAGATATTTACATTATGGTTCATAACAGCAAAATTAAAGTTATGAAGTAGCAACTAAATAATTTCATGGTTGGGGGTCACCACAGCATGTGTTAAAGGGTCACAGCATCAGGAAGGTTGATAACCACTACTCTAGTCCTTAACATGAGGCCAGAGGCCAGTGTTGAAGTGCTGTTGATCTCTGTCATGTTTGGGAAACAATGAACACATTTTAGCATAGGCTCTTGGTCTGTATGTTCAGCAGATCTGGGTCCCATTTTTTTCTGCATAATGTTAGACCTTTTACTTGCTTCTCTGAACTGGGTAGTTAGTCGTGTCTGTGAGGGAGAGGTGCCAGAAGTCTCCATAGAGCTGATCTTTTGTCATTCAGGACTCAGGTGTCTCTATAGAGGAAGCTTTGTCTTAACATGATTCAAAAAGCGACCTTGCAGACCAGCAAGGCGGCTCATTTAGAAAAGGCACTTTCCCTGCAAGCCTGATAACCTCAGTTTGACCCCCAGGATCCGGGTCAAAGGAGGTTATCAGAAAAAAAAAAAAAAAAAAGACCTCCACATGTGCGCACACATAAAAGAGAAAAGAAAAATGAAAGCAGTGACGTCAGTGAATCAGCCTTGGCTGTGGCGTGACCCACCTGTGTGCCATGACTTGTTCAGTGGCCGTGGTGGAAAGGAAGCTGTTGGAGCACAGTGCTTGGTTTGCTTCACAAAGCTGTGTGCTCAGGTCTCAGTGGGCAGTAAAGTAGGATTTGTTTACTTTCCCTGGACTTTACACACTTCTTCCTGCAGTCTCCTGTCTGTACCTCGTCTTTTTGTTTTGTCTTTTGACCCCACCCCACCCCCAAGACAGGGTCTCTCTGGCTGTCCTGGAACTCATTTGTAGACCAGTTTGGCCTTGAACTCATAGAGACCCACCTGCCTCTACCTCCCAATAAAGGTGTGTACCGCCACCGCCTGGCTATCCCACAGCTTCTAAGCCTGCCTAGATCTTTTCCATCTGAAAAACAACCTTTTCTCAGGGCTCTATTTATTATAGAAGCTTTTTGGTCTCCTTTGCTCATTTTTCATTTACTCTAATATTCTGTTCTCATACCTCTGCCTGAGGCCATCAATGTCTGACTACTTTTTTTTTTTTTGAGACAGAATGTATGTAGCCCTGGCTGTCTTGAAACTTGTACCAGCTTGGCCTCGAACTCAGAGAGAACCACCTGCCTCTGCCTCCTGAGTGCTGAAATGAAAGATGTGTGCTGTATGCCTCGAGTTTTTACTTTAAAAAAAAAAAACAACCAACTTTTTGTTTTGTGTGTTTGTGTGTGTGGTGCCTTCGGAGGCCAGAAGAGCATGTCAGATCCCCTGGAGTTGTAGTTAGATGCAGTTGTGAGCTGTCTGGCGTGGGTACTGGGAACTGAACTTGGGTCCTCTGGAAAATCAGGAAGCGTTCTTAACTGCTGAGCCACCTTTCCAGCCCCATTTATTATTATTTTTTTAATCGTAAAAGTCATGTTCCTTGAGGAATAACTAAATCACAGAGAGAGAACACCCAAAACCTTCCTAACTGTCACCCAGAGAGAGCCGTTGGTATTCCGTTAGTATATCTTCCCAGTCATTTATGAATACTTGGCTGTGTGTTGGCTTTACATTACTTTTGCAGAACACATCATGATTACCAAATCTGTGTTCTGGGCCTGAATCTCTGGCATCTCCAGCTTTCCTTTCCTTCCGTGATGGCCCTTTCCCAGGGCTAGGATGGCACTGTCAGTTTCTTGCGTCTCAGGATTTTTTTGCAGCTACCTCCTTGCCGCGCTCCCCCATTCATATATCAGACGCTCGGGTACTCGGTCGGAGGTTTGCTGTCGTGTGTCAGATGCTTGTGTACTGGGAGGTTTGCTGTCGTGTGTCAGACGCTCGTGTACAGGTTTGCTGTCGTGTGTCAGACGCTCGTGTACTCGGAGGTTTGCTGTCGTGTGTCAGATGCTCGTGTACTCGGAGGTTTGCTGTCGTGTGTCAGATGCTTGTGTACTCAGAGGTTTTGCTGCTGGCAGCTCACATCTCCTCACTCTGCGCATTCTCCTTGAAGAAGACCCTTTTGTTTTCAGTGGCTTAGTCATTACTTGCCTCTCCAGCACAGGTGGTTGCATTGTTCTCCTGGACATGGGCTGTAGCTCCCTCATGCTCAGCCACAGGTCCTTCAAACTTGAATGGAACTCAGCTTTTCTTCCAGGTCTGTGCTGTGAGTGTTGTTGTTTCTGTTACTTAGAAAGAACCCACACGTGTTTATTCTTGCTTTCCCCCCCACCCCCAACATCTCATTCTCTCCTTTCATCAACAAATGATAAAATGCTGGAGTTCTGCTTCATTTGGAATGGATACCCCATCTCTCCTGCCCCCGTCATCCTTTCTCTAGAGTTCCTGATAACTTTGATTTCGTCCCTTCAGGTTCACAGTTAAGCACTCTGGTGGCCCCTGCTGTTTCCAGGGTAAAGTCCTACCCGGTGCTTTTATGCCTCACCTTTTCTGTCTTTCCACGGCAGGCTGTAAAAACTACAGTGAGGGCTGTTTCCCTAGGAATCTTGTGAAAGTGCATAGTCTGATTATGGAGATCTGGCCAGGACTGAGACGAAATGTCTTAACAAGCCTCCAGATAATAGAGGTGCCGTGGGGCTGAGTCAGGAGGGCCCCCTGGGCCAGGGTGCATAGCTTTCTGCTTTTGAGTCTGATGCTCATTCTCACTGGGAAGTCCACGTCCTCTGAAGGCCTTTCAGCTGCTGCTTCCATGTGAGTTCCTTTGATGTCCTCTTCTGAGCTCCTGTAAGGGTGAGATGCCACTCGTCCTGTTAGCATGAGTGAGCACCGGATGCTGTTCCCTGCGCCACTGTACACCTGTTGTTAGGTCTTAGAGGCAAGGACTTGATCTTACCGTTTGCCTCCCTCGACATCTACTTTGCTCATGGAGTAGGTGTTGGACATTTGTTGACTAAGTAAATCAAGGACCATCGTACACTGAGAGAGGGATAGTCCGAGATGAAGCTTAGGAGCCCTTAGTCCACCCTGTGCTGTAGTGCGGCTCTGCATCGTGCTTTCCAGCTGTGCTGTGCTATGTCTGACTGATGAATAGGCCTTATTGAGTAGAATTATTAGCATTGCTTGATCTGTTTTCAAAATCAAAGCACCCAGAAGTGTGCACCCCTGTATTCTTGGGTCTTGCCCTTCAGTTTACTTTTTAGTATTTGTCTCTTTTTTTGGAAGCAAATTCTTCTGGCCCTTACCTTCTTCATGAGGAGGATGACGAGACTTTCCTTTCTCCTGTTCTTTTCTGAAGCTGCTTGTGTTTCTTCTGAGATTTTAAAGTAATTCTCGTGTGTTTTAGAGGAATGATAAATTAGAAGCTAAGTCTCTGTGAAAGTGGACCTAAATTGATAATTGTGGCCTAAAGGTGGAGATTGCCAGTCTCTATGAGAGTCGTCATAGAGACAGAAGAAAACTTTTTCCTTTTTACCTGGCATTTTGGAAAGCTCTTAGAGCCTGAATCCTTTGGGCCTCTGAAACCTAAGACTCAGCCCTGCTCTCTGTTTATAAGTTTGTGAAAGCTGTGGCAGTCCCATTTATTGATGTTACATGTTCATGAGATGATACGTGATTGGTATTTCACAGGGAAGGGCAGCCAGGTTTGTTTTCGGGAAGGAGACCAACAGATCAAGTGTACATGCATGCATTCTTGTGTGCCTGTAGGTTTCTTTCTCAATGTGTGTAGGTGATGTGCCACTGTGGGCTTATGAGGTCAGAGGACAGCTTTCCAGCGCCAGTTCTCCTTCCATCATGTGGAGCCAGGGACATAACTCAAGTCAGACTTAAAGGCAAGTGCCTTTAGCCCCGAGCACCTCCCAGCCCAAGAGGGAGCTGCATCTTTCATGAGGACATGTGCTGCGGATTCAGTGTTCGAAGGCTAAGGACGTCCATGGACTTGGAAGTCACACTTTGATCTTATGCAGGCTGGTGAAATTTGGAACTACAAGTTGATGTCATACTAGCTCCATGATTGATTGTGGTAGGATCTCGACCCAGAGGAGGATTTTGAATGTGATGGATCTTGACAAAATTTGTTTAGACTGTGAGAAGGAAGCCAGCGTTGCCAGTTAGGAATGGTGTTGGTACTGCAGACTAGGCCCTCAACTAGCGGGGCAGAACTGAAAATCTTCCTTTCCTGGAGAGAGAACAGGAGGTTGGTGAGTGTTAGAACTTGGAAGAGTAGATTTGGAGACCAGGACAAGCAAGGGTCGTTAGTACAAACCCTGATCTCGACTGACTCTTGGCATGCGGATTACCCACAGCTCATTCTCTGGGCTGATAATACAAGTAGGGAGATGGAAGCTTCTCAGACTGTGCTTCTATTCTGAGATAGTCTGGAATGTGTTTTAGATGCTGAAGGGGATGACTTATAGATAGAAAATTCATTTAAAAAGATTGGATTTTTATTAATGTGTATCTGTGTACGCACATGAGGACAGGTGCCTGCACAGGCCAGAAGAAGGTGTCAGATGACCTGGAGTTGGAGTTCAAGTGGTTGTGAACCTTCTGACATGGGTGCTGGGAACCAAACATGGGTGTTCTGCAAGGGCGGTATGTGGCTCTTTGTGGCTGGTCTATCTTTTAGGCTCCATAAAAATGTTTCTTAAAAAGCAATGGATGACATATAGTGTACATAATGCATATAAGACCTGGATGATATCTTTGGAGTCTAGTCCATGCCATTCTAATTGTATAGACTCGGAAAAATACCTTGCTCCATTTCCCACCCTAGGGCCAAGTCTGGTTCAGACATTCTCCAGCACTTTCCGCCATAACTAAGATAAGGCGGACAGCCCTGTGGACTGGAGAACCTGGTACAGAGGGGAGAGCTAGACTGAAAAGAACTGCTGTTTCAGGACAGCAGCTGGAGCAAGCGGCCCTTCTGCCCTAAGATTCCTAATTTACTACTAGATTGTCGTAAAGCATGAAACCATGTTGGGAGAGGGCTGAATTTGGCAAGGCTTTTGGAGTAATGCTTCAAAGAGAAAAATCATTACAACTGAATTTTACAAAAGGTTTAGAAAAATCACAAATTTACTGAATGTTTTCCATAAGAGAGCTATTGCTTGGCAGGCGGTGGTGGTGGTGCACATCTTTAATTCCAGCACTTGGGAGGCAGAGGCCGGTGGATCTCTTGAGTTCGAGGCCAGCCTGGTCTGCAAAGGGAGTTCCAGGACAGCCAGGGCTACACAGAGAAACCCTGTCTTGAAAAACCAAGGGTAGGGGAGCTGTTACTTGTTGAGTATTGTTTTATTAGGGTTAGACGCTGCTTGCCTCCTGCCCCCATTTTCACAAGGTAGACTTGTGTGTGGTGCAGGGGGTCAGCCCAGGGTCGTCTTGGGGTTGGGCCAGGGCTCTATCACTGAGCTGCATCAACAGCTCTAGGCAGATGTTTTTATTCCAGGAATGAGTCTCCCTGAATCATGCAGCTGTCACAGTGCAGCTTAGGTTTGAACAGGTCTTTGAAGGTGGTGAGTGGTGTTCAGATTTCATCTGACGGACTGAAGAGGGGCCATGCTTTAGGAGATGCTGTGGTTGATTACCTATGCTAAGCTTACTTGCCAGGTCCATGAGTATTCCCCAAATGTGGAGCATTGTGTTCTGTCTGCAGATTTTTACTTGTTGGGCCCATTCTGAGTATTTGCTATTTAAATATTTAATATTTTTCTTTTTATTGGTCTTGGGTTTAAACTGACATTTAAAAAGCTGACATTAAACTGACATTAAAAAAAACATTTTTACCTTCTGTGTATGTATGGTGTTTTGCCTACATGTGTATTTGTTGACCATGTGCATATAGTGCCCATGGAAGCCAGAAGAGGGCGTCAGATCCCCTGGAACTGGATTTATAGATGGTTGTTAGTACCAGGTGGGTGCTGGGGATTGAGCTCTGGTCTAGAATAGCAGCTGGTTCCCTTAACCACTGAGCTATCTCTCTAGCCCTTAAACTAACATTTTTATAACTTTATTTTGTCTTAAGCAAAAAAACGTTAATAAGAAAAGAGCTAAATTTGATAGTTACTATTTTTTTTTTTAATCATCAGAAATTGAAACTTACTGAAATGGAAAATCCTTGTCTAAATGCAGTCTCAAAACCATATTGCCTGGAAGTGTGTTGTAGACTAACTTTCTGGTCTCAGTTAATGCTCTTGTAAGGGAAACACTATTATTCTATCAGTTAAAAAATGTTTAGTTTTATGTGAGTGTTTGTATACCACATGTGTGCCTGGTGCCCATGGAGGCCAGAAGGGGTGTTGGATCCCCTGGAACTATTGTTGCAACTGGTTGTGAGCTGCCATGTGGGTACTGGGAACAGAACCTGGGTCCTGGACGAGCAGCCTGTGCTCTTTAATCACTGAGCATCTCTCTTGCCCCGTCCTTTTAAGGTTTAGGCATAGAGACTTCTTGGGCTGCTCTAAGAGTGTCTGAGGCTGAATAATTTACAGTTCGTGGTTTTGGAGGCTCCACATTGTCTAGTTGTTCTTATCTGGGTTTACTTTTGACCACTTTGAAGTGCGGCTCCTGCACTGCAGCCGGGTGATGTCTTTGAGATGGACCACCCAAATGTAGACATGCGTTCTCTCATCGCATCTTTAACTAGCCTTTTCTGTGATTTGGGGAACATTGGTCAGTTTTCTCACGTGTAAGATGGGGGGCTATCATAATCATTTACTGTTACCTAGCATGCATTAAAAAGTAGCTATAAACACTTTTTTTGTCCTATATGCCTATCCTTATCTTTAACCCTGATAGCTCCAAAGTGACTTTAAACCAAGTCATTAACCAGGGGAGAAGAGTTTGAAGAATGTGTGTGATCAGCTAGCTTAGTGCATATTCAGTTAAAAGGAAAGAGTAACACGAGTATCAAAAGAGTTGAAACAAGACCACGACAAATATTTTAAAATTCTATGGTTAGAAGGTATATGACCCAGGTTATAATTGGGCAGAAATTCTGAACAGATAGCTCACTAGAGAAAACAGACTTCACATAAGTATGAAAACTACCTAAGAGTTCATAGGTCATTAACAAATTGTGAATGAAGACACTGATGGGCTACCTCACCTGGAAGAGTGCCTACTTAAGCCCAAACACTGAAAACTAAGTGCTCGAAGTTATACAAAGGAACAGCTCCCATTGGCTGCTGGAGGAGTGCACATTGCATAACTCTTTTGAAAGCTAGTTTCATAGCCACTTACAAAGTTAAAAGTAGACTTCACACTAAGTGTTTACCCAAGTGAGCTCAGCTCTTATGTCCTCACAAAAATTATATACATATGTGTAGTAGTTTTATTCAAAATTGGCAAAGTCCAAGATAGCCTTCAATAGCTGAGTTAAAGTAAATTTACCCACACTGTGAAATATTATATATACATCCATAAGAAGAAATGGACCATCGTACTGTGGAAAGACATGGAAGAACTTGAGATGTTTATTGCAAGGTGAGAGAAGCCATTCTGAAATGGCCGCATGTTACTGTGCAGTTGTCTGACACCTGGAGAAGAAAGACACTGTAGGAGTGTAGAATGACCTGCACTTGCTGCAGATGAGAGGAAGTCCGGAGCAATGATGGGGGTGGGACACGGAGCCCAGTGACATCATTCTCTCAGGTCCTGGAACAGTGGTACATACTGTATTTGTCCGTGTGGGCATCTATACACAGAGTGAGTATAACTGCCAGTGTCAGCTAGGGTGTCTTAGTTAGGGCCTCTAGTGCCCAGGTGGCGGAACACTGTGACCAGAAAGCAAGTTGGCAGAGAAAGGGTTTATTTGGCTTACATTTCCACTGAAGAAGTCAGGACAGGAACTCAAACAGGGCAGGAACCTGGAGGCAGGAGCTGCTGCAGAGGCCATGGTGGGGTGCTGCTTATAGCGTGCTGCCCATGGCTTGCTCAGCCTGCTTTCTTATAGAACCCAGGACCACCAGCCCAGGGATGATACCACCCACCACGGCCTGAGCCCACTAACTTCAATCACTAATTAAATAATGAAGAAAATGCCCCACAGGCTTGCCTATAGCTGGACCTCATGGAGGCATTTTCTCGATTGAAGCTCCCTCCTCTCTTAAGGCTCTCACCGTGCCAAGGTGACATAAAACTGGCCAGGACAGAGAGGTACCAGTTAGCAGTGGTTAGTTTGTCATTCTTGCAAATGCAGGACACTAATGTGGCTTGGTGGTTGGGGAAACTGGAGAGGGAGGCGTATGTGTGTGACCTGTACTTTTCTGTATGCTTAATAAAAGTTCTTTTAAAAAAATGGCACCGGCTTCAAGTTTATCATCCAGTCCCCTGGATGATAAACACTCTGCCACACTGTTATTGTTTAAAAATAAAAAGACAGCAACAAAATAAACTTTCAAATGCCAGATTTTACCAGAGGAAATCCATGGGTAACTGGAATATGAATGGGGTTTACCAGAGGCTCAGGGTAAAGTGAGGTGTTGGACTTAAAACACGAAGAAGCTGTTATCAGTGATGGCTGCATGAGATGATAAGGTTACATCACTTGAGGCATTAGAATTTGGAGGCAGGACGCTGCAGCTTGTGCAAGCCTGTTTGGTGGACTCCTAACTCGTGTTGACCCAGCTTGACCAACCACGGACATGTCCTCTCCTTTCTGTCACAGCAAGCCCATTGCTTGTGACCTGAGGCTCCTGTTCCTTCTAGGCATGTCAGAGTTGACATCAAAGTCAGTTCTAGTTGGAGTTAGGTCAGGGGAGAGCATTTGCTTTGCATGTGGGAGGCCCTGGTTCAGTCACCAGCCTTGTAAAAGGAAATGAACAGAAAAAAAAAAAAAACACCAAATTCTGGACTGTATTATTAATGTACGCTAGCATTTAAACCTCCATTCCAAACGTGTGTGTGTGTGTGTGTGTGTGTGTGTGTGTGCGTGTGCGTGCGTGTGCGCGCGCGCCTGTGCCTCTTTTAGTAGTCACAGATTTGAGCTGTATAGAAGTTAGCAAGTTCACTTCCGCTGCTCAAAAAGGTTGTGCATAGATATGTTGCACATGTTATTCTGGGTTATTTAAACACTGCTGCTCTCTTTACCTCACACTAGCAAGGGCATAGTTTTTGATGATTATTACAGTAAAATGTAAATAACCATTGAGACCTTTGATAAATAAGGAGAAACATGCATCTAGTTTGTGGATGATAACCTATCATTTAAGTAATTCTGCTCACCTAACCAGCAGCTGTCTACACAATGCACATACACGTGCGCATACACACACACATGCACACGCACACAGAGGATGTCATCATCGTATTTAGTAGTATCCCTACTCCCCGACCATAGTTTCTGATTTATTTCTTTATATATGATGTCTAGGCGGTTGTGATTGGTCTCTGATCACTGTGGTATAATTTCTACTCCAGGATCAATTACAGACTCTGGTTTACATTACTGTGTGACAGAGCTTTTGATGACGGTTCACATACACAGTCAATTTGTGACTGGCTAATAACAGAGGAAAACAATGACTTTTGGGGGGCTGGGCCCAAACCCGGGGGCTTTTGTATGCTCAGTACATACTCCGTCACTCAGTTCTGCACTTAGCTCCCGTAGTTCTATTCTATACTCACCACTGACATATGGTACAGAAGGTCTCTATGCCAGAGAATGTGGTCATCATCCTGAAGGCATTTTCTAAATGAATAGTTTTAGACGTGGCGCTTAGTATAATTTAGTGCAACTAAAATTAAAGTATTCAGAATAGATCCCCAAGAACTGAGTATGTTGAAAGTGAGATACTTGAATTCAGAGAAAGCCTCTCAAAATTAAGGATTTAAGACAGTATTCTTTACATGTGAAGTTTATTTTTTAGGTCTGATAGTTGTAAATCAAGTACAGCATTTATTCCCGTAGTATGAAATGCCTCTGCACAGTTGAGAAGTTTAGTTGTCTATTAGACTGTGTCATTAATATATTAAAGGGTTGCTTGTTCTGGGGGTGTCAGTAGCTTAGTTCGCATGGTGCTCATCAGCATGGGTCCCATCCCTGCACTGCATAACCCCGGCACAGGCCTGGCATGCCAGCAGAGTGGAAAGCAAGAGCATAGCAGTTCAAAGTCATTGTTGGTTCCATAGGAAGTTCAGGCCAGCCTGGACTAAATGAGACGCTGTCTCAAAAATGATTCTGTAGAAACATGTGTTATTCTGATCTTAACTCATTTCTTATCCGACATCTTTAAAATTAATACTGCTTAAGCCCAGAATGCAGTTTTATTTTTGATGGTTCCCACTTTGAAGAGTTAGGGAGGTATACAGCTAGTGTGTTGACTAAACCCAGAATGCAGTTGTATTTTTGATGGTTCCCACTTTGAAGAGTTAGGGAGGTATACAGATAGTGTGTGGACAAGTGCAAAACTATGAGATTGAGATGCTCGCTTTACATAGACAGATGGGAAATGACTTGGGCTTGAGTGATCCTGTAAAGGAAATGTGTAATCTTAACTTGGAATAAACTTCTCCTTCTAGGTTAAGTAACTGATTTAAAATGTCAGTTCGTAATAAGCTCATGCCAGAACAAATCCTTGAAGGTAGTTGTAGAGTTTGGAGTACACCTTGGCCTTTCATTTACACAAACGAGAAGAGCTTGTTGCTTTAGCTGCTTAGTTTTTTGAAGTGATTTCATGTTAGGTTATCAATACACTCAGAATCCACTGGAGTTTTACCGTTTGTGCATGTGTACCTCTCTCTCTCTCTCTCTCTCTCTCTCTCTCTCTCTCTCTCTCTCTCTGTCTCTCTTTCTCTCTGTGTGTGTGTGTGTGTGTGTGTGTGTGTGTGTGTGTGTGTGAAAAATGAAAACTTTGATTTGTTGCCAGTTTACTTCTCCGAGTACTTCTGCTATTGCTTGCAATATTAGTGACTGTCAGAACTTGGTATAAACTTCACACCAACGATGCCCTGACTAGATACAATTTACTTAGTTTATTACTGATTGTACTTTATTTTACAGAGAGCAGCTGAGTCAAGCCAGGTCATACGCCATTGTTGCCGAAAAGAGGGATCTTCAAGAGGAGCCTGCTCCTGTGAGGAGGAGTCAGTTCGACTGGGCTCTGATGAGACTGGATAATTCTGTCCGAAGAACGGGCCGCATCACAAAGGGACTTCTGCAGAGAGTCTTTGAGAGCACGTGTCGCTCAGGTACTTGCGAGTTTCTCCTGAGTGTGTGGAAGCTCACTGTGAAGTGTCCTGGGACTACCATCCTGCAGTCCTTCCAGTTCACCCAGGCAGAGTTCGGAGTTCATTTCAGATTCAGCAAATAAAAAGAGCCATTTGCCTTCCCTGGTCCCTAGAGTTGCTTTCAGTGGTAAACTGTGGAAGAAGGCACCAGGTTTTCCTGGGGTGAGCACAGTGAAGACTGATAGCCATTTGTTCCGTCAGCCTCTGAGCAAGGCAGACGGCTTAGATCTTGGATAGTCTGACGGGAGCTGCAGGCCCTTCACTCCCCTCTGCTGCAGATACAAACGCAAACGTACTGGCCTGTACGATTTTGTGTGCGTTCCAAGGTTCTCCCAGAGCCTGTTTGTGGGCATCCGTTCCATTAGAGAGCAGTTTCCAGGGATGAGGTGTAACAAAGAGGTCCCGTGACAGTTAGCCATGGGCATCTACTCAGCGTTGCTCACCCGTCAGCAGTTTTGGAACTTTCATTGTGCTCCAGCCCTTTCCATCCTGTCCAGTCCTAGGCACACACAAGTGTGTTTTCTGCCCTTTAGTTATGTGCTCTGAATGTGCTTACAGATGGAGTTACACAGTACGTGTTTATTTTTGTGCTGTCTTCAAGTCCGCTTTAAGGGACATGGAGATGAAGCTTCACTGTGATAATGTGAGTTCATTAAGGTACTGAGAGGCATAGCCTATGAATTGCACGCAGCAGGCACTATTTTGGGATCAGAGTTCTCCTTGGTCCATCAGTCTTACAGAGTGGTATGGAGGTTTCTTCATAGCCTTGAATTTCTTAGAGCAGCCTACTGCTACACATTTTAGTTGTGCTCTTTAATAGTGGTGTGGATTGGGGTGTTTGCCCCTCGTCTTCGGTGAGCTCCGGCGGGTGGGGGTGATTGTGGATCATTAATGGATATTTTTCTTGATCTCTTTGAAAAGCCTGAAGATTTTCAAATAATTTATGAACTTCAGATGAATATTTGCCTCTATTTACTTGTAATCTATTAACTGTTTTCCTGTAGGTAGCCCAGGTGGTAATCAAGCCTTGCTTCTACTGCGCAGCTGTGGTTCACTCTTGCCTGAGCTGAGTCTTGCAGAAAGGACAGAGTTTGCTCATAAGATATGGGACAAACTTCAGAAATTAGGTATGATTGTTTTAGTGCATGACATGCGTAAAGGTGTAGGTAGTTTTTTGTTCCACTAAAAGTGTTCTTCACATCAGTATTATAATCTTATTTTATCATAGGACTTCTTGACTCAATACTGTTTTTGGCAATATGTCTATTTGGTGAGTTATAGTGACATCTAGGGGCATTAAGAGTAAAATAGTTTTCCTTTCATGAATTAGAATTTTGATAAGTGAAAAAATAGACATTTGGGCTGTCAGTTATAACTCAACCTACAGTATTATAGTATTGTTAGAATTTAGGTGCAGATGTACTCACACATAGAAGGGTACTCTACTGTCTCTTATAATAGCAGGGACTGGACTCAATCCTAGTGCCTTTCACTGGGGATCAGGTCAATAAATTATGGTGAGTCTGTGATAGAGTATCATGAATCTTCACATATTGGTGAAATAGACATAGAAATTAAGATGTTGAGCAGTATCCACAGTATACCATCATCCATAAGCAGTGGGTTTTCCTATGTACATGTATCCACTATATTGAGATATTTCTGGTCTGGAAGGATGATAAGCACTGATACAATTTTTACTCATACATTTGTTGTTGTTGATATTGTTAAGACAGGGCTCTACCATGTTGCCCTGGCTAGTGTGGAATTTGCTCACAGAGAATGCCTCCCTAATGTTGGGATTAAAGGTGTGGGCCACCATGCTTGGCTAAGTGCCCTTTTTTAATACTTTAAAAATTTGAACCAGCTGGGGCATGGCGGCACATGTCCTTAATCCCAGCACTCAGGAGACAGAGGCGGGTAGCATTCTATAAGTTTGAGACCAGTCCGGTCTACAGAGTGAGACTGTCTAAAAGAAAAAAATTAAAATGAAAAAATATCCAAAATTAAAATTTTTGAACCATATAACATTTAATATTAAAAATAAATAATTTTAAAGACCACTTGATAATTGATATTCATTCCTGGTTTTTAAAGTCCTTGACTAGTAGAAGGAAGTTTCTTCATCATGTTAACGTCTAAAGCCAGCAACGTGTATTAGCACTGTTGGCTTTTAGGTGGTTGTTGGTCTGTAGAGCCCCGGAAAGTCAGCTTAATGTAATTAGCTGCACGTACTAAAGGAGAACCCCACAACTTTCCTGATTACAAAATCCTTAGGATCCAGTTAAGGACAGTGACAGACACATAAGCTGTCTGGACTGGCCTTTATTATATAGCTGTACGGAAAAGCTATAGAATGAAGAATGATCTTAACCTTACGGCTTTGAATTTATTTAAAAAATTAGAATATGCTTATGTATATATTGGATTTCACAAATGGAAAGGATTTTTAAGTATAAAAGCAGCAGAAAGATAGTAATGAATGAAGTATAAAAATGAGAAGCTTTAAAACTTTTTTTTTGAGAATTTCACATATGAGTACTGGCTTTGCATTATTCTCCCACCCTTTTCTTCCTCCAGCTCCTCCTTTGTATTGTCATCCCCTCAAATTCATAGCCTTCTTTTCTTTCCTTACTGTCACACGTATATATGATATGTAAATACAGTCTGCTGAGTCCATTTAATGGTGCTCATACGTACATGCTTTTAGGACTGCCCTGCCTTTAACCACAGCACTGGAGAGGCAGAGGCAGGTCTGAACAAACAAACAACAAACAAAAGGAGAACAGGGAGAGACGGTTATTTCTAGGGCTAGCATGGGCAAAGGACCCGTTTTCCAACACAGAACAGAATTCCGTGTGAGCTGTATAATTAAAAAACTTGCTAAAATGAGAGAAGTATTTGCAGAAACGACTGTAGTCTGAAATAGAAAACAGTCTTATCCCGCGGGAATGACAATACTTCAAGTATATTGCTCTTGGTTGGCATTTTCCCAAAGGTTTTCCTTGCCGTGGCAGTCTTTTTGAGAATGGACTCTGTTTCACTTTGTTACAGTAACACTTGAGACACTTGTTGATGAATAGTTCCACAAGCCTGGTAGACTTTAAGACAGGATCTGTCACTGTGATCCGACTTACTAATTATGTTTGGCTGCCTGGCCAGCAAGCCCTAGGATTTGCCTGTTCATACCCCTCAGAGTAGGATGACAGCATACCCCGTGCCTGGTGTAAAAAGAGATTAGCTTCAGTTCATGCTACGAAATTGAAGTCTCTTGTCATTTGTGTGACTTTAGAGAGTTGGAAGGAAAAATCTTCCTCGTCTGTAAAGTGGGAAAAATAAAAGTATTTGCCTGAAATCTGTGAAGAATAATAACCAAGCATTTATGTGTGGACCCCTTAGCATAGCTCCTGAAAATTAGTATTTTATGTGTTTGTAAAGATGAAAACAAGGAAGAATTTATTTAATATAACTACTAAGAATCTTATAAACTGATCCCAGATAATGACCACTACTGTGCAACATACAATTAATTGACTAAGGATAAAAGATTTAATGGAAATTAAGTGCAACATGTTACTCATTCAAGTGTGCCCAATCTGTGACCTGAAGGTCACATGCACCAAGGCTAGCTTTGAGTGCGGCCCAAGGCATTTGTAGGTGAGGGAATCCTACTGCACTGCCAACAGTAATGTCATTAGTGGGGAGAGTCCTAACAGATGTGACCTAGGTAGTATCCATAGGAGGAAGACAAGGACATTAGAATATGGGTAAATAATGCTGCAGACTGGAAGTGGTGTTCAGACTAGAGGAGGAACAGGTCCTTCAGGCAGAGGCTTTGGGTGACCCGGTAAAGATTAAGAAAAATTGCCAACAGTCCTACTTTATAAAGGACTCACAGTCACGGTTCATCTGCAGCATGGTAAGGCCTGCTTCATACAGGAATGCATTGTCAGCCTGTTCTCACAGGACAATACTGTTTCATAAGTGAGCAGCCATTAGTATCTGCAGTTTGGTTGTACTAAGGATGTGATGGTAAATGCTTTTCTAAACATCCGATTTCAATTTCATTTATAGGTACCGTGTATGATGTCAGTCATTACAATGCGTTACTTAAAGTGTATCTTCAAAATGAACATAAATTCTCGCCTACTGATTTCCTGGCAAAGATGGAGGGGGCAAACGTCCAGCCAAATCGGGTAGGTAGCGGCTGTGTGGGTGCTGAGCAGCCACACCCACCTCTGCTGTTTCCCGGGAAGTGTTGGTGTCGCAAATGTTAAGGGCCGGTTTCGTTGGCAGGTGACATACCAGAGGTTGATTGCTGCCTACTGTGATGCTGGAGATATTGACGGTGCCAGGTATGTATTTCTTACAAATGTGGTTGTTTTTAGTTTCCTTTCCTTTATTTATTTTATGTTTCTTTGTATATGTGTGTGGGCATGAGTTTGGGAATCAAGAGGACAACTTGGAGGAGTTGGCTCTGTCTGTCGTGGATTCTGGGGTTCAGTTCTAGGGGTTAAAGTCCAGTTGTTAGGCTTGGCCATAAGCTCCTTTACCTGACAAACTATCTCATCATTGTTAAGTGTAGGTTTATACAAATAGATTTGCAAATTGTATAATCCTAAAATGTATGTACTTTTTTGAAAATTTATCCTTTATAAAGGGAATTATTTTAGAAGTATTTTAATATAGTAAATTTAGTAATATGAT
>CABHPQ010149422.1:0-22620 GCA_902168405.1 Peromyscus aztecus | reverse complement strand
CAAGTGGAGTGTTAAAAACATAGCTTACTAATTTTCCAGATCTTTAAAATTAAAATTTCTTGACCAGGTGTAGGGTCCCAGCCCTGTAATCCCAGTGCTAGGGAGATGAAGAGGGGAGGACTGGGAATTTGCTGGGCATCCTGTACATACTTGGAACCCCGGCCCCTAAGATGCAGAGACAGGAGGATTGCTGGGACTTGCTGGTTTTCAACCTAGCTGAGAAAGCATTAACAGAATTTTCCCAAGGGTCTGCCCTGAGAAGATTCCTCCCAGAGTCCTGGGGAAGATGCTGGGTGGTGGTGGTGGTGGGGTTATCTGAGGGAAAGGAATCTGTGTACACCATGCTCTTTTGTCCGTTTACTTTATTCCTCTATTCCATCCTGACACTCAGTTCCTCTTAGTACCTTGTATTTCTGTTCCTTCATAGCCCTAGTAATAATTAAGCTCTTTTGTTTTTGATCTCAACTTTGTCCCCTGTTCCTTCATCTTCCATCTTTCTTTCCTAGGTCCTTGCTCCTGGCTCTAAGAAAACTCTACAAGAGATCTGCCTTACCATCTACAGAATCCTTGCCTTTCTCTCTTCTCTCTGGCCATGTGACTCCGCCTTACCACCTACAGAAATTCTCCTTGTTCTCTTCTCTCTGGCCACGCAACTCTGCCTCCTCTGGAATTCCACTCCAGTCCTTACTGTACCTGGTTATGCAAAAAGCCCTATTGTCCTGAGTCAATAGCTTTGCAATGCTACTAGCCTGAAGGCAAGGGATGGTCTGAGCTTCATCTGCACAAGAAACAAAGCTATGCATCTACAGCCCACATATGTCTCTTAGGTCCTGTAGGGGATGTTAGTTACCTAGTAGATCAGCAGTAGGTCTAAGAAGCTAAACTATTCGCCAATGGCCTAGTAGTATATAGGCACACAAGAATTTCATAGCAGAAGACAGCTGAAATATTAAAAACTGAGTAACATCAAATATTCCTTGATAAATGGCTTCCTCTAGGAAAATGCCTTGAATGTTCTAGGTATAACTTTAATATACAGCTGAATCTCTATAATATATTCTTGTGGCCCGCAAGAAAGCATAAGCCCCAGGCTCAAGGAGAGACCCTGGCACAAAGAAAAGATGACATGTGATAGAGAAAGGAGATCTGTCCTGGCCTCTACACCTACAGCTAGGTGTGTGTGCCCACACACATGTGCACACACTCACGCATGCGCACATGTGCTCACACACACACAAATAAATAAAGAAACAAACAAACAAACAAATAAATTTTGTAGAACAGAGTAGGCTTAAAGTAAAACAATGGAAAGGACATACCTTACAAACACTAATAAAGCAAAGCTGGATTGTAATGATAATTTCGACGGCTATATACATATTTCAAAATTTAGCATCAAACTGCATGTTCTGAACACATGTCATTTATCATATTCCAGTTAGTATTTATTTATTTATTTATTTATTTATTTATTTATTTATTTATTTATTTATTTATAGATTTTTTGAGACAGGGTTTCTCTGTGCAGCCCTGGCTGTCCTGGAACTGACTTTGTAAACCAGACTGGCCTCTAATTCACAGAGTTCTGCCAGCTTCTGCCTCCAGAGTGCTGGAATCAAAGGTGTGTGCCACCACTTCCTGGCCCAATTAGATTTTAATAAAACCATTCAATAAGAAGAAACCTTTAAAAAGGAAAGAACTCTGCTGGGCATAATGGTTCATGCCTATTGTCCCAGATGCTTAGTCAGCTCAGACAGGAGGATCATTTGAGTTCACAGGTTTGGGGTCAACCTGGACAACATACAGAGCTCTGTATTAAAAACAGGATTGTGATTGTAGCTCAATAGGAGAGTGCTTGCCTTCCATGTTTAATACCCTAGGTCCAATCCTCAGTGTTGAAAGGAGGGAGAGGGAAAGAGAGAGGCTGCTGGGGGGAGGGGGGTTGTGGAGTGGACAAGTAAACAAAACATTGTAGTGGGCTATTGTACTGTCAAAATAATTTTCAGAATTAACAAGTATTGCCAGGGATGAAACAGGCATATAAAGTTTTATGAAGTTATAATCAAGGCTGGCTGTGGTGGCGCACACCTTTAATCCTAGCACTTGGGAGGAACAGAGGCAGGCAGATCTCTGTGTTCTACACAGTGAGTTCTGGGACAGCCAGGAATAGAGAGAGAGACCCTGCCTCTGTGAAGGCCTAGACTTAACTTTACAGGCTCAGGAATATGCCATGATAACTCGAACGGATACAGAGCAGTATCCTCCTGCAGACATCCTGTCTGCTGTTTATACAGGAAAGCCTAACAGGATCCAGATACTCCTGCAGACATCCTGTCTGTTGTTTATACAGGAAAGGAAAGCTTAACAGGATGCTGTCTGTGGTTTACGGCCCTTGGAGATATCTAGATAATCCTGCTGAGCAGTACAGATAATCCTGTTCAGTGGGTTGTGGTTCCCCACCAAAAGTCTAGACCAATAGTTTCAAAAAAATCACCTTGCCCCTTCTACCCAATCCCAAGTTGCCAATTCCCGGCTTGTGGTTTTTCCCTATAAAAACCCTCTGCCTGGGCTCGTGGCCGTCCCCACATTTCCTTCTATCTGCTGTGCGGCGGCCCAGGTTGAACCTGAATAAAAGGACCCTTATGTGCTTGCATCGGAAACCGGCTCCTTGGTGGTTTCTGACGGTTTTGCAAAACGGGTACAACACCTCAAAATAACAAAAAGAAGAAGAAGAGGGGAGGAGAAGGAGGAGGAGGAAGAAGAAGAAGAAGAAAAGAAGAAGAAAAATAATAATTGGGGCTCGGTGGTGGGATGGCTCACCTTTAAGCATCTGTAACTCCAGTTCTAGGGGGTTCAGCATCCTCTTCTGGCTTCTCTGGGAACCAGGCATGCATGTAGTGCCAGAAAGACATTCAGGCTTTCACACATAAAATGAAATGCAGTAAAGAAAAAAAAAAGGGGGGGGGGGGTTGGGAAAGAATGAAAGGGCCGGGGATAGTTGGAGTAGTTTAGTACTTGAATAGTATGCATAAGGCCTTGGGTTCAATCCCCAGTACAGCAGAGAAAAGAAGGGAGGGAAGAAGGGAGAGAAGGAGAGACGATATAAAATATTAACATCAGAAATAAAACTAAAGATATTAATGCAGACCATACAGACATTGAAAACAGACAAGTCAGATACTCGGCACAAATGCCTTGAACTATACAAACATGAAAGCTTACCCAAGAAGCCGCAGAAAATTTAAAGAACTCAGTATCGATTGGAGAAATTGAATGTGTGGAACTCTTTCTGTAGAAGTTCAAGCTTGTATTTTATTTGTTTGTTTGTTTGTTTGGTTGGTTGGTTGGTTGGTTGGTTTGGTTTGGTTTTTCAAGACAAGATTTCTCTGTGTAGCCCTGGCTGTCCTGGAACTGGCTCTGTAGACAGGCTGTCTTCGAACTCAGAGATCTACCCGCCTCTGCCTCCTGAATGTTGGGATTAAAGGTGTGTGCCACCTGGTTCAAGCTCATGTTTTCAAATCTGCAAACATTGTTTGAAGAAATTAAAAAAGAATTAAATAAGTGGATGGCTTCTTATGGTGATTTGAATAGGTATGGCTCCCATAGACTCATGTGTTTGAATGCTTGGCCCATAGGGAGTGGCACTATTAGGAGGTGTGGCCTTGTTGGAGGAAGTGTGTCACTGTGGAGGTGGGCTTTGAGGTCTTACATGCTCAAGCTATCCCAGTATGGGACACACTTCACTTCCTGTTGCCTGCAGGTCAAGATGTAGACCTCTCATCTCCTTCTCTAGCACCATGTCTGCCTGCACGCTGCCATGCTGCTCGCCATGATGATAATGGACTGAACCTCTGAACTGTAAGCGAGTCCCAATTCAATGTTTTCCTTTATGAGAGTTGCCATGGTCATGGTGTCTCTTCACAGCAATAGAAACTTAAGACACTCTTCCATTTACACTGGGTGAAGAGTTATGGCTATCAAGTTCACAGTGCTCCCAAGTTCATTTACAGTTTCAATACAACTTCAGCCCAAGTTACAACAGCCTTTTTTATAGGCATTTAAGACAGGTTGATTTTTAAATTCCATCTGGAAATGCAAAGGACTTTGAGGAAAATGTAAAAAGTTGGAAGTCAACACTTACTGGTTTTAAAACTTGGTCTAGAAGCAATGTTGGGGGCAGGTATGAGAGGAGCTGGATGAGGGAATGGAGAGTGGCTCTGACTAGATATGTTGTGCTCATCCCTGAAATGTTCAAAAAATTTTAAATGATCAAAAAGAAAGAGAGAGAGAGAGAGAGAGAGAGAGAGAAAGGGAGGGAGGGAGGGAGGAAGGAAGGAAGGAAGGAAAGGCACATTAACAACAACAACAACAACAACAAAAATAGCCAGGTGTGGTGGCACGTGCCTTTTAACCCAGCACTTGGGAGGCCAATACAGGCAGATCTTTGTGAGTTTGAGGCCAGCCTGGTCTACAAAGTGAGTTCTGGGACAGCCAAGGCTGTTACACAGAGAAACCCTGTCTTGGAAAATAAAAAAAAGAAAAGGAAAAAAGAAAGCTACTGCAGTAACAAACATGTAGTACCGACTTAAGCATAGCCACATAGATCAACGGGATAGAACCAAAAGTACAGAGGTAAGGTTGGGCCAGCACTCGGGAGGCAGAGGCAGTGGGTCTCGGTGAGTTCAGGGTCAGTACAGTCTACACAGAGAGCTCCAAGTCAGCCAGAGCAACACAGGGAGACCCGCTCTCAAAACAAAACAAAACAGTGGGAAATTCACGCAGATGCAGTCAGTTGATTGTCAACTGTTGTTATCAACTCAGAAGAGGAAAGAATCCTCAAGGTGCCTCACCGGGTGAAAGTACTAGCCACCAAATCCTGCAACCTGAGTTCAATCCACAAGGCCCACATGTGGAAGGAGAGAATTAATTCTACACGTTGTCTTCTGCTATCCATATGTGCAGTGTGGCACAGCCATCCTCATATACCAACACTCACAAAAATACATAAATGAAGTAAAATTTCTTAGAAATTTAGAAATATAGCTGAACTACCAGATACCTACACACAAAAGATGTCTGTGCCATACCATATACAAAAGTGAACTCAAAATGGGTCAAATACTTAAATGTAAGAGCCAGATTTATAAAATTTCATATTTTTTACATTTTATTTATTCTACTTCATGTGTGGGCATACAACATGCTACAGCACACGTGTGGAAGACAGAGGACAAAGCTTTTTGCCCAACTCAAGTCCTCAGGAATAGCAACAGGTACCTTTTCCCACTGAGTCCTCTCGCTGGCCCATAAATCCATAAAATCCACAGTAGAAAACACAGGCATTTATTTTTGTGAAATTGGGCTACATAACAGGCTTTGTCGCTTTGTTTAAAACATCTTTTTCTTTCCATTTACTTTATGTACATGAGGATTTTGCCTGCACATCTGCCTGCGTACTACACATGTGCCTTGTGCCCTTGGAGATCAGAAGAGGGTGTTGGATCCTCTGCAACTGGAGTTCCAGATGGTTGTTGACTGCCAAACCATCTCTCCAGCCCTCGTCAACAGTTTTTGGTTTTATTATTTTTTTTATAAGAAAATGGCCCGTATCTTCCATTTACTTATTTGTTCATTTTGTAAGAATGTCTTTTTTTATGTATATGGATGCTTTGTCTGCATGTACGTCTGCACACCAGAAGAGGACATCAGATCCTATAGGACTACAGTAATAGATGGTTGTGAGCGCCCATGTGGTTGCTGGGAATTGAACGCAGGACCTCTGGAAGAGCAGCTAGTGCCCTTAACCAATGAGTCATCTCTTCAGCCCTTATTTTATGTATTTTTTTTATAAAACCACAAGAACTTAGAAAAAAACTAATTATGGGGGAAGTAAAATACAATGGCACCCAGTGGCCTTGGCGGGTTTGAGTCAAGGTGCCTGGTGGGTGAGGGAGACACATCACGTGGGCAGTGGCCAAGGAGGCATGGCGGGAAGTTACACCATGCAGACACGGCATCCATGTGGAAAGTTTTATTAGTAAAGGGGAGGGGAGAGAATAGAGAGAAGGAGAGAGAGAGAAAGAGAGGGAAAGAGGGAAAGCAGAGGTGTGTACTACCTCATGGCGAGAGAGAGAGAGAAGAGGGAAGAAGAGGGAAAAAGGGAGAGGGGTTTTCTATTAAAGGGGACTTTAAATAAGATGAGTCAGGATGCTGAGTGGATCCCCAAGGGGCGGGTCTGAATGCTAACATTCTTCCGGTTTTGATTATTATAAAAAGGTGAGTTATGAATAGCAAGTTGGGGGCGGACGAGGGCATCAAATTCTTGAGACTGCTTCCTACTGATTTTGGGGCAAAATGGGGAGGGGGAAGTTGGGAGTCAGGGTCATGCACAGCAAGAGGTGTGAGTGAAGAAGCATTTAGTTAGCTGTCATTCTGGAAACCCCTTGAGGGAGCTGAGAAGGCAAGTTGCTAGAAAAAAAATTGATCATTATCATTGGCCTCATGAGCAGGGCTAGCCATGGGAACAGTATTAAGTGCTAGAAAGAATGAGACGGAGAAGTGCCCTGGCAAGGGTGGATGAGCCAGACGAAAGAGCAGATATGCTATTGAGTGTGGTGATATTTTATTTGTGCAATCCAACAAAATTTATCTGAGGATCAGAGGAAAAAGCCAGCCACTCTATTAAACATAGAGGTCAGACAGTGGTAGCACATACACCTTTAATCCTATCACTCAGGAGGCAGAGATCCATCCGGATCTCTGTGAGTTCAAGGCCACACTGGGAACAGAGCCAGGCATGGTAGCACAAGCCTTAAAATCCAACACTAGTTAACCATGGAGGTCTGCAGGTCTGTACAGACAGATAGGAAGTGACAGAGCTGGGCAGGAAGAGGAAGTGATGTAGCTGGACAGAGAGCAAATGAGAGAGCAGAACAGAAAGTAGGTCTTTTTGGAGACTGAGGTGTCATGAGGTAAGGTTAGCTTGTGGCTTTTTCCTATTCCTCTGATCTTTCAGGTTTTCACCCCTATATCTGGCTCTGGGTTTTTATTTAATAAGACTGTTTAGCAATTTGTCTACACTTGAGTCTGGAATGGTAGTACCAGCAGTGATGTGCCAGGAGCCTAGGGGAATGGCATGCCAAATCCAAATCCAAATGGCATGCACAGGAGCCACCACATCTGTTTCTCTAGAGGTGGGAAATGCCTCTATCCATCCTGTAAAAGTGTCAATGAATTAGGAGCAAACAGAGTTTTTTTTTTTTTTTTTTTTATGAGTGGGCATGTGGGTGAAGTTAACCTGCCAGTATTCCCCGGTCGGTGTCCTCGGTTGGTGCAGTGGCTGGTGGTGTATCTGGAGGGTCTTTAAGGGTCTGGCCTTGGCATGAGCAGGTGGGTCTGTGCAGGAAGCTGTGTCTGTAAAACAACTGGAACAGACTTACATCTTGGTGTCATAGCAAAAGCTATGGCTTTGGGTTAAAAGGCACGAACATTTTCTAGGGCCTGGTTTCAGCCCAATGAAACATATCTTTAAATCTATAACCAGAGGAAATTTACTGAATGGAAGTGGTTGAGTAAGTGAAGAAGGAGGAGGGAGGCTTCCCTAACCTCTCTAATGCTAACCTGCCTCCAAAAGCTGGGACCAATAAAATCCACAGAAATTTAAGGACTTCTAAAAACTGTAATCAGTGCTCTATCAGTTTATCAAAAACAACATTTATCAATGTTAACACTCTGAACCTCTGAAGTTACATCTGAAACCAGTTTATCCTGTATCATGAGGCACATCTGTCTGTACTTTTAACAGGAAACTTACTAGTAAGCTACCAAGGTGCTTGTAGCCTTGGAGTTGGGGGAGAGAGCTGTTAAAACTGACAAACATCATCAGATCTAGGAAGGATAAGTAAGTGAACAGAAGTGAGACAGCTTTCCTATCTTCATATAAAAACCTTAAAGCATCTTCTTCTTATCTAATTCACCAGGAGATACTGAGAGCAGTCATTGCAATGTGAGTTCATCCCTTTTTTGAGTCTGGTAGCAAGGTGAACTGTGTCTAGACTTAGTATTAGCTCTAAGAGAATGAGGCCCGTGAATTTTACATAGAGAACTGAGAAAGCAGCTGAAGCCTTGGTTGCTGCTGTTGAATCAACAAAGCCTGGTCACCAAACAGCATCAGAGATCTGAGAAGGATAAATTTTACCCAGGTTAGCGATCAAAAGTGACAGAGACTTACTTGCTGACTACCTAGACAGCCACCCCAGTGTCTTCCATGATTGTTGAGGGCAGAGGTCTCAGGGCAACAACATCAGTTTTCGGTTGCCAGGTCTAGGCCTGCCAGGCCTCAGAAGATCCGACAGTTGTGGGGTAGGGACTTGTGGGGAGGATCAGCCTACCTTGTCTAGGCAAAAGTGAGGCAATGGTTCCATCCATTTGCCTGCAAACCTCATGATGTCATTGTTTTTCTCTGCTGAGTAATATTCCATTGTGTATATGTACCACAGTTTATTTATCCATTCTTCAGTTGAAGGGCATCTAGGTTGTTTCCAGGTTCTGGCTATTACAAATAATGCTGATATGAGCATAGCTGAGCAAGTGCCCTTGTGGTGTGATTGAGCATTCCTTGGGTATATGCCCAAGAGTGGTATAGCTGGATCTTGGGGGAGATTGATTCCCAATTTTCTAAGAAAGCGCCATATTGATTTCCAAAGTGGCTGTACACGCTTGCATTCCCACCAGCAGTGGAGGAGAATTCCCCTAGCTCCACATCCTCTCCAGCACAAGGTGTTCTCAGTGTTTTTGATCTTAGCCATTCTGACTGGCGTAAGGTGGTATCTCAGAGTTGTTTTGATTTGCATTTCCCTAATGATTAGGGATGTTGAGCAATTCCTTAAATGTCTTTCAGCCATTTGTGTTTCCTCTGCTGAGAATTCTGTTTAGTTCTATAGCCCATTTCTTAATTGGACTGTTGGGCATTTTGATGTCTAATTTCTTGTTCCTTATATATTCTGGATATCAGCAGGCAAATGGATGGATCTAGAAAAAATCCTCCTGAATGAGGTAACCCAGACTCAGAAAGACAAGCATGGTATGTACCCACTCATAGGAGAATACTAGTTGTGGAACAAGGATGACTGGACTGCTACTCACAACACCAGGGAGGCTATCTGGAAAACAGGACCCCAAGAAAGACACAGGGATCGCCCAATGACAGAGAAATGGATGAGATCTACATGAACAGTCTAGGCGTGAGTGGGGGTAATGAGGGGCGAGGGGTGAGGGAGAAAGAACTTGGGGGAGCAGGAGATCCCAACTGGATCAAGAACAGAGAGGGAACACAAGGAATGTTCATGGTAAACGAAGACCACATGAGAATAGGAAGAAGCAAAGTGCTAGAGAGGCCCACAGAAATCCACAAAGATACCACCACAATAGACTGCTGGCAATAGTCGAGAAATAGCCCGAACTGACCTACCCTGGTGATAGGATGGCCAGACACCCTAATTGTCGCGCTAGAAACCCCATCCAGTGACTGAGGGAACTGGATGCAGATATCCACGGTCAGGCCCTGGGTGGAGCTCCGGGAGTCCAATAGGCGAGAAGGAGGAGGGTTTATGTGAGCAAGAGTTGTTGGGACCAGGGATGGATGGAATACAGGGAGGAGTGGCCAAATGAATGGAAACATGAACTGTGAACCAATGGCTGAGGGGCCCCCAACTGGATCAGGCCCTCTGAATGGGTGAGACAGTTGATTGGCCTGACCTGTCTGGGAGACATCCAGGCAGTTGGACCGGGTCCTGTGCTCAGTGCATGAATTGGCTGTATCTGAAACCTGGGGCTTAGCAGAGACGCTTGGCTCAGCCTGGGAGGAGGGGACTAGACCTGCCTGGACTGAGCCCACCAGGTCGATCTCAATCCTCGGGGGAGTCTTTGCCCTGGAGGAGAAACGGAAATAGGGGGTGGGCTGGGGGGAGGGGGCGGGCGGGATGGGGGAGAACGGGGGAATCTATGGCTGATATGTAAAGTTGAATTATACTGTAAAATAAAATAAAATAAATTAAAAAAAAAAAAGTGAGGCAATGGATTCCCAGAGTCCTGTAGTCCATGGTCTGAAGAAGGCCCTTGCAGCTGTCAAAGCGAAGGGCAGTGGTGTAGAGCCCTGGCCCTCCCATTTTGGTAAACTGTTGCCTGCTTGCCGACCTTGACCAGATGTCCTCCCTATGCTGATTCCCTGCTGGTCTCCTTCCTGAACGCTCACCGGAGGTTCTTTGTTTGTGTATCCTGCATTTGGTGTAAACAGCTTAGATGCAAGAATGTAGAACATTGGGTAGCGAGGCCTTCCCGGGGTTCCTCCATTGTGCTGTAAGCCTGTATTTAAGGTTTCCTCCCTCTTTTAATAAACAGCACTCGGCATTTTGCTGGGGCGAATGACTTGCTGTTTCTTGTCTCTATTTTTTAATCCACAGCCCCTCGCTCGGACATGAACAGTTGGCGGTAGCGCCGGCAACACAGTAGTTGAGGTGAAAGGCAGTTTTTTTTCTCAGTGGCTGGTGCTGCAACTCTGGAGGAAGTTCTGGGTGGAGGTTCTTCTGTGCCCACCCATCTTTGGAGGAAATAAATGTGGTGCCAGGAGCCAGCATGTGTAGCATGAATCTTAAAAGTTCTTATTAATAAAAACAAACTTGGAGCCGGGTATTGGGGTCAGTGCTGAAATATCAGAGAAGCAGAACAAGCCACAGCTTCCTCACCTCCCCAATTCCTCAGGTGATCCTCAGACTGGATGCTTCTCAGTTGAACTGTGCTGCTCAAAAGCCTAAAAGCTTAACCAGCCTAGTTCCTGGTTTTCACGCCTTATATACCTTTCTGCTTTCTGCCCTCACTTCCTGGGATTAAAGGCTCACTTCTTGGGATTAAAGGTGTGAGTCACCATTGCCTGGCTGTTTCCAGTGTGGCTTTAAACTCACAGAGATCCGGATGGATCTCTGCCTCCCAAGTGATAGGATTAAAGGCGTGTGTGCCACCATTTTCTGGCCTCTATATCTAATGGCTGTTCTGTTCTCTGAATCAGATAAGTTTATTAGGGTCACACAATATTTTGGGGAACACAATACCACCACAAGCATGTCTCTCTATCATGAAAATCTTTTTAATTAAACATTTTAATTGCCATATTCGGCAGATCTCTGAGCATTTGAAGACTGTCTGTCAATTAGGTATGAATGACTGATATCAGCTTATGTTCCCTAGCATTCTCCAATATGTCAGCAGCTTTCACGAGACTAGGACTTACTGCCTCCTGAGAAGGCAAAGAAGACTGACAGGGGAAAAGTCCCAGGGCCAAGTGGGAACAGGAGAAAAGAGGCTTGTGAGTTGGGGTGTGGCCCAACTCTGAGAAAAGGACCCTCTCAGGGGACCAGAAACTCCATTATAGAATATATATCTTGTTTATCAAATACCTTATTTATCAAACCTATGGCATCATTCATTTAAATTCTCTAGAAGCTTAGTGTTGAACATTTGGCAAAGACATAGGCATAGATCTCTAAGTTAGCTTTATAACTTTCAATTTCTGTTATCATATGGAGTATATTATAAACCAGAGTTGAATCAAATATAGCTTTACATTTCTATCATCATACAAAAAGTCCATATCAGTCCAAAATATTTGAGGCTTGTTGCTCTTTCATAACTGGAGTTCTGTCATTATTGTGAATCTCAATGTAAACATCTGAGATGCAGGTGGTCCTAGGCTAGCTCTGTAAAAAGGTTCAAAAGAAGCAAGACCATTAAGGAGCTAGCTAAGGCAGACACCAGGGTGGTTTCCTTGTTGCTGCTGCCTTTCTCTGTCATGGATCCACTTTTTCAGCAGGGCCATGGAGTTTCTAATGATCCCTGAGCGGCCCTGAATGGTTAACATAAAAACAGCATTGCGCCGGGCGGTGGTGGCGCATGCCTTTAATCCCAGCACTCGGGAGACAGAGGCAGGCGGATCTCTGTGAGTTCGAGGCCAGCCTGGGCTACCAAGTGAGTCCCAGGAAAGGCACAAAGCTACACAGAGAAACCCTGTCTCGAAAAACCAAAAAAACCAGCATTGCTCTCCTAAGGCCTGGCCTAGGCCCCCGTGTTGAAGGAATGATAACCAGGGGAACTAATTGAACAAATTTTAGGTCAAGGCCCCTGCTATCCTGGAGAACTAATTTAGCTAGGGAGGGGAATAATTCCTGTGAATGTGTAACAGATTTTTCTAGGGCAGTGACATCTGCATCCACTGCCACTCTGAAGGCCCTATAGTTCTGATCTTTGAGTATAGCCAGATTATAATCCTGAGTGAGTTATATAGAAATAATATTTTAAGGCCATCTAACACCTCTTTGGATCTGCATAAAGAATGTCAAGGGTCTTATCTTATTGCAGAACCATTTTAGTTAATCTATCAATTGACAGCTCTGGGCCCAGTTTCCTAGCATGTCAATGGGCATTATAGGTGGACATTTTGTCCCCTATGCCAAGGAGTTTCTCTTTGACTTAGCCTTTTTAGCCTGTTTCGGGGGCAGGGATGATGTACTCTCTTCTATAGCTGCTTCAAGCTGAAAAGGAGCATAGATGGTCAGAGCCCAACAAGACTGAAAGGCTAGTCAAAGGTAAGGAGAGAATTTAGACAATGGAGCATTTATCAGAAGCATGTGGTTATCTAACCCAGTTTTAGAGACAGCGAACAATCACGTTGGCTGGGCTGGTCCACATCAATCTTTAGCAAGTCCAGTTGTAAAACAAGACTCTGTGGCCTTTGTGGGTTTGAGTCAAGGTGCCCCATGGGTGAAGGAGACATGCCATGTGGGTGGCAGCCAAGGGGGCACAGCAGAAAGTTACTCACATCATGCAGACACAGAATCCATGTGGAAAGTTTTTTACTAAAGGGGGAGGGGAGAGGGAATAGAGAGAAGAAGAGAGAGAGAGAAAGAGAGGGAGAGAGAGAGAAAGAGAGGGAAAGAGGGAAAGCAGAGGTGCACACTACCTCATGGCAAGAGAGAGAAAGGAAGAGGGAAGAAGTAGGAAAAAGGGGAAGGGGTTTTCTCTTAAAGGGGACTTTACATAAGATGAGTCAGGATGCTGGGCAGGTCCCCAAGGAGTGGGTCTGAATGCTAACACATAGCTCAGTAGGCAGACAGTTTTTATAGCACACACAGGCTTTCCCAGCACTGTAGACACTCTGGTGATTGTGAATGCCTGCAATTCCAGCTCTTGGGATCAGGAGCTCAATGTCATCTTCAGCTTGATAGAGAGTTTGGCCTGTGATATATGAGACACTGTCTCAAAGAACAAATCTACTCCTCAACTTGGACAAAAGTATTTATAAATGATACACCTATTAAGGGTCTAGTACCCACAATACACAAGGGACTCATTCAACTCAACAATAAAAGATAAGCAGCCCATATAAAATGGAGCGGAGAAAGTTGGTAGAGTTGCCTACCTAGTGTACACAAAGCACCGGGTTCGATTCAGCATCACAGAAACCAGGTAAATCAATGCTGTCTGTGATCCTATCCTAGAACTTGGAAGGTAGAAGCAGGAGCATCAGGTGTTCAAGGTCAACAGCTACAAAACAAGTTCAAGGCTAGCCTGAGCTACATGAGATGCTGTTTCAAAAAAAACCAGCATCACCACCAATATAACAATATTTTGTTTTATATATATATATATAACAAAATACCCCACAAACAAAACAAAAACAAATTCGGGAAAAGATTTGCATAAATGTTACTCTAAAGAAGATAGAAAATAAACCCAGTAAGCAAATAAGAAAAGACTTAATGACACGGATTGTTAGAGACACACAACTAAAAGCCACAGTGGTATACCAATCCACACCCAGTAGAATAATTATAGTACATATACATTGGGTCAGAGTTTTGATATAGAGCCTAGCCTGTTCTCACACTTGGGATCTGCCTGCCTCAGGTTCTCAACTATTGGGATCATTGGTGTGTAAATATAACCAGTTATAATTTATTGAAAGAAAGAAAAATGGAGGACCTGAAAAAGTGCCTAAGTGGTTAAGAGCACTTCCTGTTCTTGCAGAGAACCTGAGTTTGGATCCCAGCATCCATGTTGGATGGCTCACAACTACCTGCAACTCCAGTTCCAGGGGATCTGACATCCTCTTGTGGCCTCCACAGGCACACACACACAATGCACATATATGCACACACATATATACACATAAACAACAAAATAAATCTTTTAATACAATTAAGTTAAACTCAGAGTTACCATATGTAGAATTCCACTACTTGGTTTACATCCAGAAGAACTAAAGTCACACAAAAAGTTATATATAAACGCTCATGGCAGCATTATTTATAACAGACAAAAAATGGGAAGAGTTCTAGTTTTCACCAGCTTATTAATGGAGAAGCAACATGTGGGGATATCACCCACTGAAATATTAGTCAGTGTTTGGCTGGAACCTCTAGCTCACTCCTGCTTCATCCGGAAAGCCCCATTCCTCTCTCTCCAAACCCTACTCTCTCAGAGAATTTCCAACAAAGGAAAGGTGCCAAAAAGCCCAATTCTTGGTGGTTTCAGCAGCTCCTCCTCTGAAGTTGCCAGTAGCCCAAGACCCTGCATAAATTACAGACCCAGCTTGTGGAGGACACGTCATCACCCCCTCACCTACAGGGTATATAAGCTCCCTGCTTTAATTTGGTTGGGTGACTTCTTGGGCCCAAATCTCTGGGGCTGGAGGGCTCACCTGGGAGTTGCTTTGCTCAAATAAACCTATTCTTTTTACTCTATCAATTCGGCTTGATCTAGCGTACTGTGTTGGAGGAGAAACCTATTATCGTATTACAGAAAACCTATTAGTCAGCAATAAAGGGAATGAGGTATCCATGCAGGGTACAGGGGCCTTACATAGTTACACAAAGTGAAGGAGACCAGACTCAAAAACCCACACCCTGTGTGGTTTCCGCAGTGGCAGAGTGGTTAACTGAGGGCTGGGGGAGTATGCAACTTCTTTCTGGAGTGATGGGAATATTCTGGAATGAGATAATAGTGATGGACAAACAACACTATGAGTCTAGTTAAATAAACAAAACAAAACTCTGAAATGCTTAAAATGATAGCTTTTGTGTCATGTGAAATTTATTTCAGAAAAAAAAGGGGGTGTGGCTGGGCAGTGGTGGCACATGCCTTTAATCCCAGCACTGGGGAGGCAGAGGCAGGTGGATCTCTGTGAGTTTGAGGCCAGTCTGGTCTATGGAGAGAGTTCCAGGATGGCTAAAGCTACACAGAGAAACTTTGTCTTGAAAACAAACAAACAAACAAAAAAGGTTAAATTAATTAAAAAAACAACAACAACAACAACAACAAAAAACTCTTCCCTCAAGGAAAATCCCAGGTCCAGCTGGCTTCAGTGGTAAATTCCACCTAAACATACGAAATAGAATCAAAGTCCTTCTGAAAATGGAAGGGAAATGGCACGCGCCAGCTCTTTTTAAAAGCCGGCCTTATGTGAATACCCAAGTCAGACAATACATCTGATGATAAGATTACGAGAACACAATGAACCTGCGATGGACACAGACACAGGATACTTAACAACATTTTCGCTAATCAAATCCAGCAACAGAGAGAAGGGAAATGAGGCACCACCAGATCGGGCTGACGTTAGGCAGGAAAACCTGGTTCGGCATGGAGAATCAGTCATTGGAACTTACCACGGTAGCACGAGTCTTGAAAATTGTAGGATCATCTCATTAGAACGGTATAAAAAAGGACCTGATGAAGTTTAAAAGCCACTCAGTGAACTAAATATAGAAGGGGATTTTCTCACTGCAATGTAATACCTATTACTTCCCCCTAAATACGGAGAAAAGGGAAAAACATATGCCTTCCCCACTTCTTACCAATATATATATGTATATGTACATACATAGTTTTTTTGTTGTTTTGTTTTGTTTTTCGAGATAGGGTTTCTCTTTGTAACAGTCTTGGCTGTCATGAAACTTGCTCTGTAGACCAGGCTGGCCTCGAACTCACAGACAACTACCTGCCTCTGCCTCCCAAGTGCTGGGATTAAAAGCATGCACCATCTGGCCTGGATCAATATATATTTAATGTGCATTGGTGTTTTTCCTTGCACGTCTGTCTAGACAGTTGTGAGCTGACATGTGGGTGCTGGGAATTGAACCCAGATCTTCTAAAAGAGCAGCCAGTACTCTTAACCACTGAGCCATCTCTCTAGCCCCTCTTGTCAATATTTTACTGTCATCCCAGACAGCACAAAAGACAGAATAGAAACAAAAAGGACAGGCGGTGGTGGTGCACGCCTTTAATCCCAGCACTCAGGAGGCAGAGCCAGGCAAATCTCTGAGTTCGAGGCCAATCTGGGATACAGAACAAGATCCAGGACAGGCACCAAAACTACACAGAGAAACCCTGTCTCGAAAAACAAAAAAACAAAACAAAAAAGAAACAAAAGGGAACAGACTGGAAAGGGAGGTGGGTGAAGAAACACATACCTATAATCCCAAGACTCAGCTGCCTGAGGCAGGAGGGTTGTGAGCTCAAGGCTAGCTGAGGCCAGGTAGGTGAGAGAGAAGAGTGTGGGAAATAGGGGTTCAAGACAGGGTCTCACTACGCAGCCCTGGCTGTCCTGGAACTAACTCTGTAGACCAGGCTGTCCTTAAACTCGCAGAGATCTACCTGCCTCTCCCAGCCTAATGCTGGCATTGAAGGTGTCATCACCAAGCCCCAGAAGCCTTTTCCATTTTTATTGTATATATTCACAAACCTAGTCAACAAACTACATGGCGGGCATCATTAGTCATCGTGCGTTGCTCATGTTTGTGTCTTCCAGGTGTTCAGGCTCTGCAGCAAGGACTCTGGGCCATCTTGCCGATCGGTGGAAGAGAACTATGTGAAAAGATCCCCAGACTCAGGCGCCACCGGGAAAGCAGTGAATTATAACCACAAGAAACTCCACTACCTACCCGGTAGAGTGGCTAAAACTGAAAACTACCAACAGCACAAGTTTGGGCCAGGATGGGAAGCTAGCAGGCATGGGAAATGGTGTGGCCACTTTCAAAAGCCAATTTGTAGGTTTTTATAAACTTAAATGTTTATGTGACTTGACAATTCTCTGGTATAATATTAGAGGGACCAGCCTTAACACCATACATCCCAGGGGCTCAGAAGAGAGACTACGAACACCGAGGACTATTTTCGGGAAAATAGAATCTCAGCACACCGAGCTCTTTAGTCCATTCACTCTAGTTCCTCTGGCATAACATCCTATTTACACAGCTTCAGTTCTTTTCTCGTGCCTAGCTCCTCTCTTGCCTGATTTCTCTCTATATTTATCTACTGCTCCCTCTAAGTTCTATCTTAATTCTCTCCTCTTAATTCTGCCTCATCTAGGTCCTTTTCATCTCGTTCTTACCCAGCTAGTACTTCCCCATCTGACTCTTCCTCATCTTCCATCTCATCCACACATTCTCTCTGGTCCAAATCCTCCTTATCCCTCTCCATTCTGCATCTCTAAGTTCTCCACGTTCCTCCTAAATCTCCCAGGAATCCAGTTATAAACCAAAGCAATAGCAATCCCCTGGTCAAGCAAGGTCCCCAGGCTTGAATTCGATGGGGTCATAAAGGTAAGAATTTTCCTCCGGCAGTGACCACCAGGCTTTCTTTTACAATCCAAAATGGGAGTGGTAAAGGAGGAGGTCAACTGAGTGCTAATGACTGGTTAGTATATCCAAAAGGGGATCTATGTGCTCAGTCTACATTCCTAGAAGTGGTTAGGTAAGAAGTTAGGGGTCTATTAATAAGGTTGTATAAGAAAGGAGGGTCTCACCCTAAATTGCACAAGAAATAAAGCTGTCCGTCTGACCTAGGAGACAGGTGTTGTTTCGAATGGCCTTGGATGCTTGATAGGCATTTTAGATAAATACACCGTTAGGAGTTCTTGGAAGCACACAAGAAAATCATTTTAGGAACCAGCTAATATATATATATATATACAAAAGCAAAAATATCACCAAGACTCCTTAAGCCATGGTTTGACCTTCGGAGAAGTCCTTGACTTTTCCAAGTAGTAGCTTTTGTGATAGTAGTTGAATTCCATTACGTTTTCCTGCAGTTTGCAGCACAATTCAGTTACAAATTTGTCTCAGAGAAATGGAAACACATGTCTACTTCCATCAGTACTTAGCTTCATTCCTAGGAGCCCAAACTGTAAACAACTGAGGTGCCCATCACCAGATGAACCAATAACAAGCGGGACATGTCCAGATAAGGGACTACGACTCCGTCACAAGGAATGAACAGGTGGCAGACGTGACACTGTGTATGCATCTGAAAAAAAGTCACAATGAGCCCGGCGGTGGTGGCGCACGCCTGTAATCCCAGCACTCGGGAGGCAGAGCCAGGCGGATCTCTGTGAGTTCGAGGCCAGCCTGGGCTACAGAGTGAGTTCCAGGACAGGCTCCAAAGCTACACAGGGAAACCCTGTCTCGAAAGACCAAAAAAAAAAAAAAAAAAAAAAAAGTCACAAAAAGAGAAAGAAGAAAGGTGGAGAGGGGTTCCCAAGTGTGTTCCAATTTATGTGGAACTCTAGAAAGGACAGGTCTAACCCACACGGTGGCAGAGCTGTAGCCCCACAGGACAGATCAAGAGAGAGCATGGGACACACTCAGGTGATGAGGATGCTAGACTGTGGCTGTGCTGGTAGCCTGGGTTTACAGGGCCACAGTCATCGCACATGTAAGACTGGTACAATAGGACTACAGACGCACACCAGGAGCACGTGCACGATCCCAGCATTAATCCCTAGCCTGGGAAAGACACAGCTAAGTGAAACCAAAGGAAGGGAGGAACTCGATGAAAGCCTTTTAAAGGACTCAGGGCACATGTTTAGCAGTACAAAGCCTTAGGTCCAATCTCCAGCGTACACACACACACACACACACACACACACACACACACACACAGACGCATTGAACCCCCTAGAAGTAATACATTATTATTATAGACAGCTTCAAAGTTACAGAAACATAGAAGGGGAAAAAACAGAAATATAGTACTCATGTATGAAATTCTCAAAAATCTTAATTGAAGTCTTAAAAGCTAAGATCTTACAGTTTCGATAAGTACACTGGGTATTATAATTATTCCATCATTCCGTAGATTTAACGTTTAACTGCAAGTGTTTAGGGCAGGCTGGATCTGCATGCCTGGAAAGTGCTAAGTGTTTGCACCAGGGAGCCTCTGATCACGCTGTTCTTCATTATCTTCAGCAGGGCCTGGAAGCCATTGAGACATTAGTATCTGTCCTTCCAGATTCACCCACTGCACATATGGTATAAAGGGAAAACAGCGTTTACAGATATTAGTACATATCAAACTCTCTCACACAGTGTTTCGGTTACACAAGGCCGCCATTATTTCTCTTTCATGGCAGAAATCATTGGGTCCCTCAGGATAAGACTGAAGGGAACAGGGACTGGAGAGAGAGAGCTCAGTGGTTAAGAGCACAGACTGATCTTCCAGAAGACCTGGGTTCAATTCCCAGCACCCACATGGTGACTCACATTCATTCATAACTCCAGTTCCAGGGCATCTAACACCCTCTTCATACCTCCACATGATGCACATCCACACATACAAGCCAAGCATACACCTAAAACAAACTAAAAAGGTTTTTTTTTTAAGTCTGAAGGGTACAGAATCATAGTTCTTGGTTCAAACTGTAGGTCTATCACTTACTACATGACTTTGGTCATGTTACTTAAACGCCTGTGTATTTAACAGTAGCAGACAAGCAGGTCCTATGAAGATTTGTTGAGAATTTTTGTTTTTTTCCTGAGAGAGAGCCTCATGTAGCTTTTACTCTATAGGTGATTCTCTGCCTCCACTTCCCAACTCTGGGAATTCCAGGCATATACCACCATGCCTGGCCTTGACATAGTCAATTCCAAGTTCTTCGCTGGGCACACGATAAGCCCTCAGTCAGTAATAACTGCAATCAAAGTATCGAAGAGGCAATATCAGAGCCATCCAGGGGTTCCCAGAGGACTTCAGGTCCCTGGCTTTGAAGAAAATGGTGGTGCTCTGGGGTCTGTCACCAGCAACCATTGCAACCTACCTAGATTATCAGTTCCTGGGCTGCAGCCTTTACAGGATTTGGGGTTTATTGCAATAATGGTAATGACTCCTTGTGTTTTTATGGCACTTGTGGGTTTATAAAGCACTTTGGTAGCTTCTGAAAAAGGCTTCATTATAATTGCATTTTACAGAAGAAAGTGGGAGGGGCTGGAGCGGGGCTGAAGGAGCTTTCACAGCTAGTGGGAGACTGAAACCCAGGGTAGCAGACGCCAGCCGCATGACATGGAGTTTTCCCAGCTGGTTTTGCCTCTCCCTCTCGGTACTGAGGTTCTATGCTCAGTGTTCAGTTTGTATGGGAGGGAGGCCTGGTGGGCCAGGCTCAAGGTCAAGGCCTGAGGTATGCCTCATCAAAATCAGGACAGTGGGGACAGGCCCTGGCCACACTATTGGTGGTGTCCCTATGAACCTGCTGTCTGTACAGCAAGTTTTCCTGGGACCACCTGGCCTTAGAGCACAGGGAAGGAAGAGCTAAGTCCCCTGGAGGCTCTGCATACATTATCAGTTAGAGACAGGCTGAAGAATTGCTGGTGCTGGACATTGGAGCGGAGCGCAGTTTCCTGCAGGCTGGGGTGGGGTGCAGGGTAGGGACAGGAAAGGCCACAGGAAGTGCCTTGAGGTGGCAGGAGTGTTCCGTGTCTTGGGTTCCACAGGCATGTGATGTAAAAGCCGCTGGAATTTTCCCTGGAATGCACTGAAGATCAGCGCACTTCATTGCATATAGGTTGCAACTCCATTTTTGAGCATTCCAGAGGCAGACGCAGGAAGACGGCCGCAAGCTCAAGGCCAATCTGGTCTACGTAGGGAGTTGCAGGGCAGCTAGGGCTATATAGCAAGACCTTGTCTCAAAAAAGAAAAGAAAAGAATTAAAAATGCTGTATTATAAAACCAAAACAAAACCTGCCCTTTCTCCAAAGCATCTCCTTGTTCTTTAACCCCAAAGTAAACAAAACAAAACAAAACAAAAAAAATGTAGCTTTGCTGGGCAGTGGTGGTGCACGCCTTTAGTCCTGACACTCTGGAGGCAGAGGCAGTCAGGTCTCTGAGGTCAAGGCCAGCCTGGTCTACAGAATGAGATCCAGGACAGCCCGGCCTATACAGAGAAACCCTGTCTCGAAAAACAAAACAAAAAGCAAACAAACAAAATGTAGCTCATGCTGAAGTGAGGACTTTGGGGGGAGGAGTCACAGTGCAGGGAGCCTGGAAGCGTCCTGTGTCTCCTGAGTAAGAGGGCTTGGGTCCCATGATGTGAAGGGAACTATACTGTGAGGCCTGGAAGCTTTGAGGAACCTGGTTTCCCTCTACAGTTGAGCTATCGTCCAAGCACCTGGTTGGAGGGTTCAGGCATATAGTTCTCTCCAGCAGAGACTGAGGTAGCATTTTTTCCCTTTCCCCTCCCTCCCTGCTGAGGGCTGGGCGGTTTTCCAAGACCCTTGCTGGCCTGGCTGTGTTCCCAGTCTACATGTCAATAGGAAGCAGATTTTCACCAGCAGGTCTGAGAATGAAAGAGTCTATCTCTGGATCTATTTCTGACCTAAGTGTTCAATAAAAACCAGCCCACAAGCACCCACGAATCCGTGTGCATCAAATAAATCGTGTTTAATAACAGATGGCAAAAACTACTCAAAACGCAAGGCTGGGTGTGGTGGCAAGGGTCTATCTCTGTGAGTTCCAGGTTAGCCTGGTCTACACAGCAAGTTCCGGACCAGCAGGGGCAAGATTGCTCAGTGGGTAGAGGCGCCTGCTGCTAAACCTTGCAGCCTGACTTTGATGCCCAGACCCCACTTGGTAGAGAGAGAGGGGACTAACCCCACAGTTGTCCTCTGATATCCGTGTCCTCAGTGTGGTGTGCGTGCCCTTCCCCACAAAATAAATAATGAACGGAAAACCATATTCAAGGGGACGTTCCTAACAATTAAGGTGGGATGTTTTCGTTTATCTCTTGGAATTAAGCAGAACTAGTCACGAAAAACAATTATAATGGATTTTAGCAATACACTCAAGTGAACACACTATAATTTTTCTTCTGTTGATGAGTCTGTGACCATGAGGTATTTAAAAAAAATTTCTGTTGAGAGATGTTTAAAAATAATAAGAGCAGTAATGAAACAAATTTGGCCATGAACGGGCAACTGTGGGAGGCAGGTGACAGAGGCGTGGAACCTCGTGAACTAGCCTGTTTTCGTGTACTTCTTTTTTTTTTTCTTTTTCTTTTTTGGTATAATATGCTTTTTTATTCTTTCCTTTCATGTTTTTGAGATGAGGTCTCACTAGGTAGTCCTGGCTAGCCTGAAATTCATAACAATCTTGCCTTCCGAGTGAAGTTACAGGTGTGCGCCACCTCACTTGGCTAGAAGAAGCTTTAAAACCATCACGCTCAGGTAAAAAGAAAACTTGACTAAAAATTAGATAGAGAATTAATAGGTTCCAAGCACAACCTATTAAAATCAATCATGAGCA